>JAUTDX010006789.1:0-23774 GCA_030844895.1 Ambrosia x helenae | reverse complement strand
TTTTTATATAGCACCATGTACTCATTGGAAAAATAATAAAAAACTCGCTAATTTGGTGTAATTTTTTACTTTAAAAAATCTCGTAGATAAAAGAATTAACGTTTAAAATTATGGGAAGAAACATGAGATAGAAAAATCCAATTTTTTTCCCTAAAATTACTTAATGTCACATGACATCCTACATGATACTTTTAAAGGAGAAATGATTATATGAGTGCAATATAGGATTTAGCCCTTTAATATATATATATATATATATAGTATATACTAGTTTTTTATCCCGGGAGTGTCCCGGGTTGAAATATCTAATATGACATAAAAAAAATATCTAATATGACAACATAATTAATGACTTACCAATATATGATTAATGATTATTGTTATTATTATTATTATTATTATTATTATTATTATTATTATTATTATTATTATTATTATTATAGTATTATTATTATTATTATTATTATTATGAACAAATCTCTAGTGGTTTTCGGGTATCGAGGCGAGTATCACCAATAGTCGTTTTCAAACGCATTAGTCTAAGGGTTATGTGATGCGTTAAAAAATTCATGGGTATATGATCGGGTATATAGTTCGGATATTTGGGTATGTGGTTTCGGGTAATCGGGTCGGTATCACCAATAGTCGTTTTTTTTTCCTCCGTTTTTTATACAACAACTATGGTACTCATTGGAAGATAATAAAACACTCGTTAATTTGGTGTAATTTTTTTCTTTAAAAAATCTTGTATATAAAAGAGATTAACGTTTAAAAATTATGGGATGAAACATGAGAGAAAAAAATCAATTTTGTTTTTAATTGGTAAAGTAAATCTTTTATTTTAAATTCTAAGATATGCCTATCTTTATATTGTTTTAATTAATTTTATTATTAGATTTTAATAATAAAAACAAAATAAAAAAATAAATTAAACACTCTCACCTTAAACGTGCCATGTGGCACTTTCAAGAAGGGTTGAGGCCTTAATTGAATGTCATATCATCATAAGTCAATTCTTTTATTAATAGTTATAGATTATAGATTATAGATATATATGGACAGCCAAAATCTGACCATGATTAAGGCTCATCTAGATTGACCTTGATTTTGGTGGAAAATTGCGTGAAATGTAATTTTTATTGATGCAATGATAAATGAGAAATCAAGTGGTTAAAATAAGATGGAAATTTTGAGTGATTCCAGTGGATATTTTAACTTTTGGCTATAGTCTTTATGGTTGGTTATTCTTATGATCTTTTGTATACTAGTACATATAACACAAAGGCGTTGTTAAAATAAAAAGCGTTAGGGATGTTCCTGATTCTTGAGGTTGGCCACGAAACTTTTCTAAGCTCTTCACTTTTGCCCCTCCTTGGTTTGAATTTACAAAATTTACATTAACTAGTGGTAGATCTTGAACTTTTGACTAGGTTTGGCCGAAAGTCATAGGACTTAAATTTTTTTCTACCACTAAGTTTTAGATCGGCGATCCAGTTCGGGTCAAACAAAAAAAACTCTAAATATCCATTTTTCTACAATAATTCAAATTACCATTTTCACACATAATAAAAAAACAAATTGTTAACAAACAAAGACCAAAAATATAAATGAAAATGCGAGAGAAAGGATAAGTACCTTAAAAAGGTATCACAACTCAGCCCGACAAGCCTTTAGTGTTATAGATACGTATATTTCGATATCATACCCGTAGAAATTTCAACATCGAGCCCGTAGAGATCTTTACACCGAACCGTTGAAAACCTGACACCGAACCCTTAGAAAACTTGAAACCGAACCTTAGAAAATTTGACAACGAACCTTAATTAACCCACATTTTAATTAACAAATAATAACTTGTTAAGGCCACACCCTATCAAAAAGTAAACTACTAACTCATTTAGCATGCATTTAATTAAAAGAAACACATTAATTTTCTTATGGTTTACCGATTATTAAAGTTATCTCTTGTTATACCCGCCGCGACTACAACTATTTAGAGATTCTTTTTAGCAATGAAGCATGTGAAGTCCGATTTGCGTAGTCAGATTGGTAATGAAATTTTGATTACATAATAAATACACACACCTTAAAAAATTGTAAGAAACAATAAAGTCGAACTTTAAGTAAAAAAAACAAATAATTTTGTTATTCCTTTTCTTCAAAAAATGATTGCGCATGAATTGGTAACCGAACCCAAACTGAAACCGGTCTTTTAAATGGGCAAAACAGAAGCCGAACCGAACCGAAACCTGTTCGGATATGAACCGGCACCAAACTCGAACCGGTTTGGAACCGGTTCGGTTCCTAGAAAAAAACCGATCTATGGACGTCTATAAAGTTCTTAGGTGCTCGGATGTCTTATGTAGAATATTTTCAACTAACCTAACTTTCAATTTCACTTTCCGATGCCACTGTTATAAATTTACAGTGCACTTGATTAGCAGTTGTATTGCATTGCTTTTATCATTTGAAAAAAGTTATGGGTATGCTTCTTTGCAAGTTGATTACATATGAGCCGTTCTAACCTCTTCCCTCTTAATGTGGATCTTATAAAGGTCCATATGATTTCTTCTCCTCGGCAATCTATCCAGATTTGGCACTTTCAATGTAGTATGCTATCATGTCTCCTTGTAGCCTTAAAAAAATTACCTCACTACGAAGCACATGTTTTTACACACACACACACACACAAACATACACCTTACATCTTGATTCTTTTAATCATTTTAAGGTTTGAATTACGTTTCTGCCATGTATTGTCGACTCCCCCGCAACGCGCGGGTTCCCTGCTAGTATTTATAATATATGGGTTAGAATTGAAATTAAAAAAAACCCAAGCCACTATTCATCAAATATTTTTTGTAATATATATATATATATATATATATATATATATATATATATGGTGGGGTTAGGGTACAAAGGCCATATTTCGTGAGAAGTGTAAAAAAGATTAAAACTTGATATGTAGGCATAATCTTTTTGGACTTATTTATGATGTTTTGAATTGTTTAGGCTAAAATAACACGCAACAAACAATTAAAAGCACAAAACAATTTGTTTTAGGCTTAAGAACTTAAAACACATGCCAAGAACACGTGTTCTTAATTGTTGTGTTTTAGCCGTGTGTTTTAGTTATGTTTTAAATTCTATGGCTATAATACATTTCATTGTGTTTTAAATAGTTGTGTTTGGTGTTTTTTTAGCAAAAACAACCCAAAACATCATACCTAAATCCAAAACATGATGCCTACATGTCAATTCTTGACCCTTCTCACTCTTCTCATGAAATATGGCCTTTGTACCCGATTCTTTATATATATATATATATCAAAATTTATTATGTTCTTAAGCGTTGGTTATTCCAATAGTGAATGGACGGACTACTATGGGTGTGAATCACTTATACACCACATATTTATCACGAAATAATTTGTGGGTTTAATTTAATTAACATGGGTTCAGGTTAATTTCGATTCAAACTCAGGGAGGTTTAAGTAACATGTCATGTTCATGTTAACCTTGTGGGTTCATGAGTTACCTTACTTAAGTATATACTATTTTTTTCTTCGAAAATGTGTGTGTTAAACCCCGAATTCTTGGGTTAATGTTTAACCTAACTCTAGTTAACTTACACAATAGTTCATGGCATTGAACTTGATTAGGGTTAGTTAAGTGAGTCGCACGGTACAAGGTTATAGGTTCATCTGTGGCACCCGCCAAATTTCCAGGTCAAGATCCGCCGTGCACACTCAACTATTTTGTCCATTACAGTTATGCAGACATTTTATTACAACACATGTGACAACCATGTGTCTAGCAAGGCCCATGATAGTTCAGGAATCCATTACAGAGTCCCGTTTACCCATGCAAAACCAGACATTCATGAGACATTTCGTGAATACTCAACACATGAAAATCATTAGTTGAATTCTTAATACATATGCAACATGAGTTAACAAGCTAGTTCAACACATGTTTAAAGACAAATTAACACATGACATAATATGTGGATAACACGATATCAATAATATTTTCACGAACCACACATGTGATGGCAATGCCCAGGGTACAAGAACACATATACACAAATCCATATCAAACAAATTACATACCCATAAGTTCGATGGATTTCAAATACCAATTACACATGAGTGTAATCGGCTAACATTTATTAGTACGTGTTGGAACATAATAAAGATAACTATCCCTGTGTAAACACTAATTACATGAGAGTATATTATTAGAACCTACCATGGAATACATAATATATATATATATACACACACATACACACAACCACACAACAACAAACATATATACATGTGAGTTTGTTGAACCACCATACATATACCATATACATGCAAACACACCACATATAACAACACACACACACGTCGCATACATACACACATACACATACACCAACTTACACACTTCCACATTCCAATTCCCCATGGATAACACCAAAGTAGAATGTTGGACAACCACAAGACTAATTCTTACATAAGTTGACCTTCCAAGAATGTGTTTTCCCTTCCCTAGGATCGGCTACCAAGCCACCCTACATAAACAAACATGAAACATAAATCCATGCTCACTAAAACTTAGGAGATTCACCAAATTGGAGTCTTGACAATCAACCACTTGAAACTATGCTATTTTGACTTCCAAAATTCCTAAAACCCTATGCAAATAATCGGCCAACAAGTCCCAAGGAAGGAGCATGTGCACCATGGTCAACACCTTGCCTAAAGTGTCACAACACCTTTATGCCAACCCGTACCATGATATTTGTCCGCTTCGCCGCAGCTCACGGTTTTGCATTGGTCTCACCCCCGAGGGACTGGCCAAAACGCGTCTGGTAGAGAAGGTTCCCCCACCCCTTATAAGGAAGTGTTTGTTCTCCTTCTCAACCGATGTGGGATGCTACAATCCACCCCACTTAGGGAGCCCAGCGTCCTCGCGGGCACGACTGGCACACCGATCCGGGCCCCGGCTCTGATACCAACTGTAACAGGCCCCAGCTAACCTGTACCACGATATTGTCCGCTTTGCCCGCCCAGCCATATCAGACAGGTGCAAGACTCACGGTTTTGTATTGGTCTCACCCCCGAAGGACTGGCCAAAACGCGTCTGGTAGAGAAGGTTCCCCCACCCTTATAAGGAAGTGTTTGTTCTCCTTCTCAACCGATGTGGGATGCTACAATCCACCCCCCTTAGGGAGCCCAGCATCCTCGCGGGCACGACTGGCACACCGATCCGGGCCCCGGCTCTGATACCAACTGTAACAGCCCAAGCCAATCCGTACCATGATATTGTCCGCTTCGCCGCAGCTCACGGTTTTGCATTGGTCTCACCCCCGAGGGACTGGCCAAAACGCGTCTAGTAGAGAAGGTTCCCCCACCCCTTATAAGGAAGTATTTGTTCTCCTTCTCAACCGATGTGGGATGCTACATAAAATCACCACACCACTCTCTTGAAACCATAACACTTGAAAACAATAACCTCCCACCATTGAGAACCCTCGGCCGACCCCAAACCTGAACCCATCATCGACCGAGCCTACTTCTCACAACCCCTTGGTTCATTTCCAAGCTCTTGGAGGTCGAAAGGTGGAAGGAAAACCAACTTTAGGACCACATTCATCTTCACTTTGAGTAACTATGCTGTGGTAAGATAAATAACTATCTATGTATCATTTTCATTAATGTTTCGGCTACATCAATCTCACTCGACAAGTAGCACCACTCGCACACACATATACATCCATGATGAGTTGTTATAAATCGGTTGTGAAGCTCACAAGTCGATAATATTGTAAAAAGAACACACCTATATGAATACCTACATGTGGTATGTATATACATGAACAAACACACATATATGGACACACATATACACGAGTATATGTGTGTGTGTGTGTTTATAGGGTTGTTTAAAAGCATTAATAATCGTTTTTGAACTCAAAGTTTGGCATATATACATGATGGAGATTTTGGAAACATACGTTAAAAGCCAAGAACATATGTTAAAAGAGATTTAAATAAAGGTTTTTGGAAAAACATATGTTAACAACCTAGACATATATGTGAACTACGGTAAAGCATGAGAAAATGAAATTTTTACACAAGAAAGACCTAAAACATGTGTTAACATGCCCTATTTGGTATAAATAAGTGGCACACATACCATATGATAACATGTAGAAAACCAAGACATCGGTTTTTGCCACAAACGGTTAATCACAGTCATAAATAATGACAAAAATGAACTTTTTCAACACATACAATGTATGACACATATGGACAGCCGTACATAAACACACAATCCGTAAAAGTACAAGTCGGGTGAGCAATTACATGGTAAATAGTACAATACATAGACTTAGTTTGTCCTTATGTGAATCTAGGGCACTTTTTGTTTCGGACATTTCACATAAGATTCAGTCCGTAGTTAGCACTTAGACATCAGGTGAGTTCTCACGACCCCATTTTTATGGTTTTCATACTTTCGGGGGAAAACATGCGTACAAGTTCAGTTACATTTTGACTATTACGTGAACATGAGACAAAAAGGTTTAGAGTACTCATAAGCCCTCGTGTCATACATTTCACTGTAACCATTAGCTATGGACTTAGCCATGAAACACCAAAATAGATGTATTGGGTTGACACCCCCACTCTTGGTTAGTCGCTCTAACCGGATAGAAGATATCCAAAGAGTGCTTGTATTTCACATTACACTCATTGTCTTTAGTGTACAATGGGCTAGGCACAACATTCGTCAAGGTTTGGTTATGGGCTCATGACAACAATCACATAATGATTATTGTCTTAGCTAGGCAATGATCTAGTCACCCATGGTTTACATGGAATCCAAACCCTGTGACCTCACCAACTTAATTGTTGACATATTTTACTTGCATGTTTTTCAGACAATTAATTGAGCATCATGGAACTTGGAGCTAGGGATGAGCTCGGGACGGTATCGGTACCGAACCGATACCGATCCCGACAATACCGATACCGAAAATTCCAAAAAACCAATACCGATACCGATACCGATTATACCGGTACGGTATCGGTATCGGTTCGGTATCGGTACGGTACCGGTGTGGTATCGGTATTTTACCTTAAAATACCGAACCGATACCGATCCCGTACCGATACCGATAATACCGAAACCGAAAACCTCTAAATGTGAGTACCGATACCGATACCGAACACCCTCGGTTCGGTATCGGTTCGGTACGGGATCGGTAATTTTTTCGGTTCGGGATCAATATTCGGGACCGGATGCTCATCCCTACTTGGAGCCGCGCATGAGCATCTCGGGGATATCTTGAACCTTATTTTGATTAAATGATTTAGACAATAACATTTTTAAATGTGGTTCTTAAGACAACATTTTGGTTGTTATGTTTAAACAATGACGTCTTTTAATATATCTCTACTTATGAATTTGATGCTTGCGTGACTTGTGTGCTTGAAAACCTTTTGAAGTTACATCTCGCGTTTCCGCCTTGGCGGGGTGTGACTGCATAAAAGGTAATTCAGGGAATTAATGGAGCATGTATACGAGTCTTGAACCCCCAACGTTGGTGAAACTAAAAAATAAAAGTAATGCGTTTTTGTTTGTTTGAAATTATAATACGTGACGATATGAATTTATGTGAAATTATTGGATACTTGATAACATTCTGTGATTAATCGTTATCTGGTCCGTGACCGAGACGGGCGGACTGGGACCCGAAACTATAATATAAATATTTTGGATTATTAATAATAAGGTTATTATTATTAACTAGTTTTATTAGAAAATAGAAAAAAGGCAAAAAAAAAAAATGGGTTATAGTGGCTCCGCGGACCGGGGGCCATTATGCTAAGTCCCCGCGAACCGCGGAGGAATATAATATAAAAATTCTGGATAAGACGCGACGCAGACCGCGGAGGGTTCCTTGTCTCGCCTGCACACCGCAAGAGCATACATGATGAGCAAAGTTGGCTAGTTACCTATTTAAAGAAATTTTTAATCCACTTTTCTCATAACGCAACCTAATTCGTCTAAAAACCTCCCCATGTAAAAAGGTTAACCTCAAACACCTTCTTTGGTTCAAGAACATCATCTTAGGAGCTTAGGAAGTGTTTGGATCAATTGTTTAAAGTGCTTAAGGTATAACAACCATTCTCCTATGTGTTAATCTCTTTAATCTTGTTTTAAAAACATCAAAACCTCTTTGTCCAAATCTGATGTAAAAGCTTAATACACTTAACATGAGTTTTAATGATGATTAGCATGTTGTTGATGATCTAGGGTTAATTGTAATTTATATTAATGATGGGTTTAAAGAGTTTGAATCTGATTAACATGATAAGTATGTGGTGTTGTATGATTTTGGATGTTGTTAGATTGTTTATGAAACCAGGGTTTGTAAATAATGAGTTTATGCATGTTTCAAAAAGTGGACAGCTTTGGTGTATTAACTTGTATGAGTTATAACTTAATATTTGATAATCGATTTGATTGTTATTTGATTCTAGAATATTTTTTATGATGTTAGGTTTTCAGAAAGTCCATGTTTGTGTGTTTTTGATGTGGTTTGATATGTTTTTGTGATTTTATAAAAACGGATGTCAAATCTGATTTTCGGATAGAAAACTGAAGTCAACTTTAAAAGGTTATAACTAGAGTTTTACAAACCATTAGACCATGAAATTTGATTAGTAGCTACCTACATGAGTTTAAAATCTTTTCCAGGTGGATTAATCTTGTTTGCATGAATCTATGATTTTTAGTAATTTTACTTGTAAACTATCACATTTAACTTGTTTTAATACCTTGTTGTAGTAAATGATTTTTCATAAATTCTCAACATGCTTTTGTCACAAAATGAAAATAGTGCCATGTCTAGTGAACATGTAGAGATGTTCGGTAAAAGTTTAAGAGTCTAATATGTTGAAAAGATATTTTATTAAAAATTGGTTTGACAACTCATAATCTGCCCGGAAACGCAGATTAGGGAAATATTGCATATGAGCTTAGTTAAGGGTTTTCTTGACTTGTATGTGGTTTGTACATGTATGTAAACTCATGTGAATCATATATGTAGTATGTAATAACATGTAAACGTATTATTCACCAACGGATCACCGGGTCACTTGTTTCATATAGTTACACTTGTGTCCCTTAAACTTTTCGCAACGTTAGATGTCATGGACAAAACAGGTTTTGTTGTGCTTTGCATATACACTTGTACTCATAGAGTAACACTTATAATCGGGAGTCGTTAGTGGTTCACTATTACGATTTTGGAGTTTGGATATAAGCTTAACGCAACCTAAGGTGAGTTTCACTACTTTTTCTCAAAAGCATGTATCCTGTGGAGGGACCACTTAATCCCTAGATTGGGACCACTTTATCCCTGGATTGGGACCACTTTGATTTCTTGTGTGAATCGGTTTAGTTTTCGCACTTTTTATGTCCTTGGTTAACTAAACAAAACTCTATCACGGAAGTCCTTCACTTATACCGAATGAATTCCCAGGTTTTGGCAAGCGGGGGTACTAGTTGATAGCGCTATTAGGTTTGATAAACCTCATATCGTGCTGGGAGCCGAGTGTGAACTTTTGACCTTAGACTTTATCTTTGTTGATAGACAATGATGGGAGGCACAACTTCTCACATTAGTGAGTGCAGTGTTTATAGCAATTCGTTGCCACATGTTTAATTACATAGCATGGGTTAGCTACCCTTGACATACGTTGAAACCAGAGGTTTGAAATTATAACTTTTAATTAGTTTAACTGTGAACTCACCAACTTTATGTTGACACACTTAGCATGCTTTTGCAGGTCGCTAGGTACGACACACGTTAGGTCATGCATACATGGAGTCTTTGGTTGAACATCAAACTTTATTTCAGTTTTCACATTTACTTGGTTTTGGACGCGTTGTTTTGCATAGGATTTAAACTGTTTACATATATTTACGCTTCCGCATTATTCAAAAACTTTTTGATCAAACAGTAAACTTGATCTTATAATGGACTAAAATGTTTGGGTATTTAGATTCGTTCTAAGTAACTAATGGCAATTAGGATCCTGGTTGGTCACACTTCTCGCGGTAAAACTCCGCAGTGGATTTTGAGGGTGTGACAGTGTGTTTTTTTCTAATGGTAGAGGATTTGGATGTGACTTTGGTCATAAACGATGACGCATATATTAATGACATGGTAGAGGACGTGGAAGCGGTTTTGGTTAATGAAGAGGATCATTTTACGTGAAAAAATATGAATCTAGGAAACAAAGACAATAATGATTTAAGGTGATATGAATGTGGTGAATACAGTTATTTTGCATACGAATGCAACAAGTGGAAACATAAGGTGACAGAAAAGAAAACAAGAAGTCCATCTCATTTGAAATCAGGAACCAACGTTGTTGTAATTAATAAAGAAAATTAAAGAACGAAGAACCAAGTTTATGATTAGGGGGAATATTGAACGTTGCTCATGAACTTAGGTCATGTTATATTATGTTAATAAAGTATAAGGGTCATAATAATTGGTGCAGGATATAGGGGGCAAGGGGGTCACCCGACACCCCCTAATCTTCGCTCAAAAGTTCCGATATTTAGTATCGGTATAAAAGTTTTTTTGTATATATGGTTTTGACCCTCTATTGTTAATAAACAAATAGTTATATAAACCAAAACTATAATCCAATACAAAAAATAAATGTAAAGCCCAAATCATAAAGTACTAAGCCCAAACACTAACTCCTAAAGTCCAAAGCCCAAACATTAACAATTTTTAACTCCTAAAGTCCAAAGCCGAAACACTAACAAATTTTAACCAAAAAAATATTCAAGAATCGTCTTCGCAATAAGATGTCATGTGAGTATCTAACAAATAGTAGGGGAATTTACATAGAAAACGAAATTGCTACGAAACTTTGATTCGTAGTCCATAATTGAAGAATTAAAAAATCTTAAATGTTGATGGGTTGAACTGTAATGTTTCATCCAGGTACCTACCATTTGTCTCCTTTTAATATTTCAGTGTCTTTGTTCAATTGTTTGTTAAATAATGTTTAGATCTTTGATATTTATTGTATTTAATGTTTGACTCGACTCGAATCGAATCATCGACCCGAACATATCACCCGAAACATAGCTATAGAAAAAAAATATAGGTCCCGTGACCGGTGACTTCCAACCCCACAGTCCGAATTCTCAAGCTCCGCCACTTGTCTTAGTGTCAATGTTTAATTATCAACATGTCGGTCAATATCTAAATATGTTTTAGGGTTACAAAGCGTTCGAGTGGCATCGTATTATGAAGTTTTGTTTTCTTTAAGAGATCGACTGGTTCATGAAGTATATATAGGTGACGAATACTAGAGTCAAAAGGTTGGAACATTTTGCATGTATCAAATAGTCACATTATCAATCAAAGTACTACAATGCTTTCTGTTTATGAGTTCTCATTTTCAGTCCATATTATATATCAATATGTGGTTGAGTTCCTTCTTGATTACCCACATACATGAATCAAACACAATAGCAATTAAACATTTGTGTTAAGGTTCGAAGAACCAACTATAATTCTATGTATAGAAAACATTCAATTTATAAAGGATTTACTCATGAGTAAATACAACAAAGGATCACTGTACATTGTGATCTTTATTAACATCAAAACCAAACACGTACTTCAAACTTAACAAAACACATATAATGACGATACATGATATTCATATGGTCGTATATATGTAGACACGCCCAAAGGTTTACTTTAAACGGAAACAGGTTCAGGTAGAGGTGCAAGCTAGCTTCCGAAGAAAGTCAAGGAATTCGATGTGAATTTCGTAACTTGGAATGATACTCCTAGTCACTTCTTGTGACCACATACTCTTTCCCCATTGTGCAAGTCCAGGATTTCTGTCTTCTTCGATCACAGAGAAACCGAAATCTTTTTCATAAAGCTTGAGCCACCCGAGAAAAACTCCAACAACAACATCAAGATAACCAATATCATCTCCACCGAAAAATGGCTTCCCCTTGCTCAACGTCACGAATGCTTCTTCCAACATGACCGATCCTCTGATGATTATCTTTTTTTAATTCTTCTCTTCTTGCCTTATCGTCTGTTACCATAAACTCTTTCATCCATGTGTAAAACTGTCATGTAAGAAATTAAGAACAATATATTATTATTATTATTGCTCACATATAACTTGAAGGCCTTAGAAATCTGTGAAATATATATAAAAGCTCAGTCGTGGTGGTATATAAATGTATTTTTTGGAGGAATAACAATCCATCCTCGTACGTACAGCGAGTACCATAAACTTTTATATATAGCAAAAAAAAATATATTCAGTGATGCATAAACGTTGAAACTAGAATTAAAAAGGAAAATAGAAAAAAGAATACTTGTTAAAATTAAATGCTTATATTTATTTGGCAAGAATCAGTTTTTTTTTTTTAAAGAAAAAAAGAAAGAAACATGTTAATTGTATCAAAAACCAAATGATTTGGTCATAAAATACCAGGGTGTCAAAGGTGTAGGCCAACATCCGGGATTGAACCCGTTCCGAAGGGTTCGAAGGGAGGAGGAGGGTGGACATTTGGTTGAATCTCATCAAGGTACTCCATTATGGCAAGAGACTGGGTCATGGGCTGTTCATTTGCATGAAAGAGGACAGGGACTTGCTGAAAAGCGGGGTTGGATGTAAGTAGGAGTTCACTTTTGTTACAAAGATCTTCCTCAATGTACTCATACTCAATAGACTTAAGTTTGAGGACGAACTTGACCGGGTCACAAATGGACTTCCAGCTGCCCCAAGAAGCTTCACCTCACACTTTTGTGTCATTGTAACTTGAAGGAAATGGTGACTGATGCCTTCTTGGAGGAAGATAGGTGGAGTATTTATAGTGATAAAAATTTACAAAATGACAACGTTATTCTATGAAAAGAAAATTATTTTTATTCAAACTTTGTAGGCAGGGATTTATTTTAATATTGGTGCCTAGGTGGTGTCACTAGAGTCTATAAACTTTCCAACTTATCAGTTATAACTCTCGGCCCATTATGATGAGCATCTCTCACTTATGGTGAAGCGATCAAAGTATCAAACAATGTCCATTGATTTCAAAGATAAATGATATTTATCGTTTACTCACCAAAAGGTTGGATGACAATCCATATTTTATTATTAACGAGTTTATGCTAACCCGCGCGTTGCAGCGGGAAGTTAATTATGAATGTTTTTATGAGTTAATAGCCAAAATCGTCCCTGAGGTTTGTCACTTTTGCCACTTCAGTCCAAAACCCAAACCTTTTACATCTGGGTCCTTAAGTTTTATTTTTCTTGCCAAATTCGTCATGACAACGTTTAAGTTGTGGACTGAAGTGACAAAAGTGACCAAACCTCAGGAACGAATTTAGCAAAACCTAAACCTTTTTCGGGGACGAATTTGGCAAAAACAAAATAAAACTGAGGACCCAGATGTAAGAGGTTTGGATTTTGGACTGCAGTGGCAAAAGTGACCAAACCTTAAGAACGATTTTGGCTATTAACTCTTTTTATTATCAGTACACTACATGAGATGCGATGTATTTAAAGTTACATTTTAAATAATTGTAATTTACTATATATTAAAAAACCAACTCGTGAATAGTAACCAAAGAAATTGTGTCCGTCCATTTCTTGATCTACGGTCATAATAACTATGGCAATTAGGTAATTTTTTATTTTGTTCAAGGGTATATTCGTCATTTTGTGTATGAACGCATGACACTTTTGTAGTTGTGCTTTTTATCGAGGGTATATTCGTCATTTGTGTGTGAACATATGACAATTACTTAATTTTTGCCTTTGTTCGGGGGTATATTCGTCATTTTGTGTGTGAACGCATGGCTTTTTGTAGTTATGCTTTTTATCGAGGGTATTTCGTCATTTTGTGTGTAAACATATGGCAATTACGTAATTTTTGCCTTTTTTCGGGGGTATATTCATCATTTAGTGTGTGAAGATATGGCAATTACGTAATTATTGCTTATTATCGTGTCGCTAGTTTCTTTTACTGGTTTAACGTGTCCATCACAAAGCGCGAGATTTCTTGCTCGTATATGTATAACAACAAAATGTTCATCTAAATTTGAATACGTGGAGAAGATGTGGCACAACAACACATTTATGTATAGTACTATGAATATTATCCTATATGTTAATTTTTGAATGCTCATGAATAGTGCCCACTCTTATTTAGAGAAGCTTTTAAATAATTATGTGTTCAATAATTATAAGCAAGGAGGATGTGGTACAGCTGGTTTGGGTGTTGTCTTGTCTGGTGTGGTGATTCGGTTCGAATCCTTTGCGAGGTCTATTTTAGTATGTTTTTTGTAAGGCCTTTTTTTTATTAAAACACAAAAAAAAGTGGTTTACGGGTGTCGTTTAATGGCCCTCTCCACGTCTTGCTTTTAATGAGTCACTCTTCCACCACTCATCTCCTTATTTATGTAGTGTTCTG
The DNA here is from genome assembly GCA_030844895.1 of Ambrosia x helenae. Taxonomy (NCBI): domain Eukaryota; kingdom Viridiplantae; phylum Streptophyta; class Magnoliopsida; order Asterales; family Asteraceae; genus Ambrosia; species Ambrosia x helenae. Next base: position 9,236 of record JAUTDX010006789.1, on the reverse strand, counting down.
TTCAAAGGAGGAAATTTTTTGGTTGACGTTCGGTTCATCCCAACACCATCTGATCTTCTGAGCAGGCACACAAACAGGTAAATGTTACAAACACCACCGGCTTCGTTCTTCATTAATCCGTTGTAATTGATTAAAACCCACATGGTCAGGATCATCGGAGCCAAGTACAAACTGGGTCGCTAGATCGGAAGTGGATCCTTCGATGAAATCCCTCTGGGTTTGACTTTTTTATTATTATTTTCATTACAAATAATAAACTTAATGTTTTGTTCCAATTGAATTTGAATAAGTTTATGTTTGTTAGCAGCTACCCATGTTGATACGTAGCCGTCAAGATCATGAGTATTTTGTAGATTTCTTTTAAGAACATCGAAACTGGTGTTGGGTACTTTGGGTTGTGTTTGATTTTAGGGTTTATGGCTTTGGGCTTCACTTAAATCCGATGAAAGAACTATGAGCAAGGGTTCAAGATGACAAGAAAGGTTTTTAATTTCCAATCTCATCACAAACGTGGACATGGTTTTAATAATTTTGGGTGTTTTACTACTTTTTTTATATGTTCATAAATTGGTTTGTTGCTACTGTATAGGTTGATTCAGCTGGTACATGTAGGTTTCCTTAAACAGTTGATATATGTCTGTTTGTTATTGCACAAAGGAAGAGGTGTTACAGACCGATCGGAAATTTGTTGAGGGTTGTTGGAATATGGCCAATGCATGGTACGTGATTCACATTTTTAAGATTTTATAATGAGTCTTTTGTTTATGTTGCTTGAGCATGGTAAACCAAACACCAAACCTCTGTTTTTGACCTTATAGGAAAATGGGGATATTGACGCTTCTCTCTGTTACTGTGTTGCCCCTGTTTTTCAAATGAGAAAAAAACTATTTTGCAAGAAAAAAAAACAAAAGACAAAAATACATGTTCTAACTATATTTTTGAATTTGTAAGTTTTTTTTGCTCGCCTGACTATAAACTAGAAAAAAAGGTCCGTATATTTGTAATTTATAAAACTAGATGTTTCATCCGTCATATTTCATGTTGAATGTGTTGATTTTTTTTCTTTTAGAGATGATTTTGAACGTCATATGTTACATTGTTTAACTTACCTCATGTTCAACTAACACGCATCCTTGATGCACATTTTGTTACAGTGGAATTTCACCGTGGATTGGCGTTTTTTCCTCTTCCTCCTCCTCATTCCAGTTAGTATTTACTTTCTCTAAGGATTGGGACAGTTTCCGTTATTTTGTTAATATACATTTCAAACCATCAAATAACAAACGTTTCGTCATTTTATAAATATATGGATAGAGTATACCTTTTGGTTTCATATGTATGCATTGCTTTGTCACTTTATTTAGCTATACGTTTTATGAAGTTTGCAATGGATTTAAATGTAATTTGTTGTTTCTAGCTATGAAGAAGCAACAATGGGAATCTATACAGATTCAAATGGATGCTAGGAGTGGTCAAGCTAACTTACTGCAGCACATTCAGGTACAGCTTCCTACATGTCTTTGTGTATGCAATTAAATATATCCAATAATGCATAGATTTTAAGAGACATATTACCAGAATCTTGAGTTAAACAGCAAAATAATGAAAGATATTACTTATGTAATATATGAAAAAATAATTTCAATCATAATGAGTGTGTATATATAAAATTTCTAGCGGAAGCATTTTGTGTTTGGGTTGAGTTTGTTTGTTTCGGCCCTACGGCCGGAGGCCGCTCGGTTTCTAGCCGGCGACTCTCAAAATGGCTAGGTGGTTTTGATACAAGAAGTGTAGAAAGGATGTGAAAGATGTTTTTGGTATTGATTGATAATGTTTGGTACAACTTGCTACTAATTCCTAGTTTAAATTAAAAACCATTTTGATTGAGAGGCACGTATATATCAAAGACAACACATCTATTAATATTAACGGCGGATATACATCAGATAGTTTTTTTTTTTTACAAAAAGCACTTGAATAATAAATATCTCATCATTTCAGTTTATTTTTAGTGAGAGAAAGAGGAAGACAGGATAAATGGAGTTCCGGCGATCTCTTCAACGGCAACGCTTCAATCGCAACCCACGCTAAGCCACCAACGTTTTGCTCTCTACTCCACCCGCTCAAACCGCCATATTCTAACGGAGATTTACACCCTGATCATGATCGAAAAATAATTTTGAAACTGTTCAGACGGGTTATAACATGCATGGACAGTGAGGGTTATATAAGGTGTGAAACGGCGAATGAAACGGTGATTGGAGGAGATGAACCGGTTTGGTTATCAAGTGTAAATGATGGTATTTGAATGTTCTCGTCGGTTCCATTACGATGTGTTCATCACCAATAGATAGTTTAGAGTATTTCAATTTTTTGTCAGTTTCATTACTGTAAAAATATTGTTTTTTCCTTGACGGATTGTGATGGATAGTGAGTTTATCCGGTTGTCTGGGCGAAGATAGTGTTGTCAAGTGGGTTAAAAGTTGTAACCGCTGCTGTTAAGTGAGGAGCAAAATGGGTGAAGGAACGGTTTTATGCTGCCGACGGTTCAATTGAGATGAGAATAAGAAGTCGAAACGGTTGAAGGAATGGCGGTTAATTAAGTTGACTCCGTTAAACAAACGTTAAGTTAGTTTTTGTATAGTATATATAATATTAAGCGGTGCAGTTGTTTTGTGCATCGTGGTAGGAATTTGATCAAAATCAAGGTTTTCAGAACCGGACCGGACGTCGAACCGGACCCCGGCCGGTTCACCGGTTTGACCGGTCCGACCGGTTCGACCGGTCAACCAACAGGCCCAAAAACAAAAAAAAAAATTAAAAAAAAATACAAAAAAACGGTCCAACCTCCCGGTTTTCCGGTCCGACCTCCCGGTTTTCCGGTTCGACCGGCCGGTTCACCGGTCCGAAGCCGGTTCACTGCACCAGCGGTCCGAACACCCGAACCGGACCGGTCCAGGCCCGGAGCCCGGTCCGACCGGTCCGACGGCCGGTCGGTCCGGTTTTCAAAACCATGATCAAAATTCATCCGGTTCACGACGGTATTGACACTTTGTAGAGTAGTTGATGTGTTGCAAAACACATCTCTTTTCTCATGTATTTTGTATATTATTTCATTTTATTCGTTTCGAGTTGTTTTTATTATGTTATTTATTTAATTTATTATTATATTGGTGTTAGTGAAAAATGAGCTCAAAACGAAGAAAAACGATAGAGACATAAATAACTGGGATAGAGAAAGTTGTAAAAAAGTTAATTTTTTTTTGAACGGCGTCCCAGTGGTCTTTGACACACTGGGGTGAAGACGCGACCCAGGTTCGAGACGGCGCCACGACGCTTTAACCAGCATACCACCACGGGCCCTGCCAAGGTAACCGGGGGCTACTAGGAATCGAACCCCAAGTCTCTACAAGGATGGGAACCCCAAGGAGAAAACCCCAAGGGTTTGTATTTAGTAGAATAGGCTTTGCGATTCAAAAAAGGGATAGCGGCGCAGCTTGTTGCTCGCTTACCCATTATCCAGATGTAACTTGTTTTTAATTGAAAGAATCTTTTCATAATAAAAAAAAGTTATTAATAATAATAATGTAACAATAATCCTTTACTAATAATAAATAATATATACTATTTTATGATAAAAATAAAGAAATGAACATATGATTCTCGTGATCAGTTGGGAGAGACTCAGCCTTCCATTTGGGAGGCTTGAGTTCGAACCTTGCTGGATGCATTTGGGGGGGTCCCAATGATGGATTGTTCTACCGAGGCATGGTTCAATCCGGAGGGCAACCCGGTTTTACCCAGTTGTTACCCCAGCGAGTTTCTCGTGTGGGGGCAGTATGGTTTCCGGGCGAAGGTCAGTTTGCGCGGCGGCCGGGGCCGATAGAAATCGCGTTCGCGGGCGGAGCTGACGGGTAACGTCTTAGACGAAACCCGGTGACCAATTCGGTCCAGTATATAGAAAGTCACCCTTCAAAAAAAAAAAAAAAAAAAAAACTAACGCCTAAAAGTTAAATGGAAAAAGGTGTTGGGTGAAGCCAAAATAAAAGAAAAGATATTGCGCGCGAACACCAATTTGATGGAGCAGGCCACGTGATTTGTTTTAAATAGGGCTCGCAATTTAGACACGAACACGATAACCTGATACAAATGTATACGTTTTTAAAAGGTTTCGTGTTTGGCCTTAAATGTTTCGTGTCTATAACAGGTCGACACGTTAAGACCTGTTTATTTCGTGTCGTGTTCGTGTTTACATGTTTCGTGTCTTATTGTGTTTGTGTCTTAACAGGTCTTGTGTGTCTTATCGTGTTTCTTATCTTATCTTATCGTGTCTTATCGTGTCTTGTCGTGTCTTATCGTGTCTTGTCGTCAGGACCGGCCCTGAGCATGGGCCGGGTGGTCATCGGCTCAGGGCCCGACCCTCAAATGGGCCTGAATGTTTTTAAAAATATATACACACACATATATATATATATATATATATATTAAATTCTATATTTAGGATATATATTTCTATTTTATACATTAAAGTCTTGTTAGTAGAGTTGGAAAGACCATGCTAATTTAATGTAGAGGTCTCAAGTTCAATCCTTGTTTCTAGCGCCATATTCATTTTTTTTAATTCATTCCTCTTTACAAAATTTTGGGTCCAAATTTTTTTTAGTCCGAGCCCAATTTTTTTTTAGTGTTCTCGGAGACGGCCCTGCTTGTCGTGTTAACCCGTTTTACAAGGTGTTTCTTATCGTGTCTTATCATGTTAACCTGTTATACACATGTTCATGTTCGTGTTTGAAAAAAATGACACGATTAGATTTCGTGTCGTGTTCGTGTTTAAGGTTTCGTGTTCGTGTAACCTGTTATGCCAGCCCTAATTTTAAATCTCTCTATCTATACATATCTATGCTTACAACTAGGTTAGAAACCGTATATTATACAGGTGGTACAAGGAAATTAAATAAATAACTATACTTTAACAAAGCTTAATGTTTTGAACTAATGACATGTACTGTCAATCTAAACAATCCGTAAATTATATTTAAAAATATCTATGGAAACTATGCATACCTTTTGTGTTTTCGAACTACAATGGAATTATTCATTTGAGTCCCCCTTCGCTCATCTTCGTATAATAAGTGCAAAGGTGTATAAGAATAGGATAAGGAAAAATGTTTCTAGTTAGAAGTTGCAATTTTATTAATGGTAAAATCAAACTCCAAAGGTTGAGAAGGCGACTGATGTTCCTTTACATTCTGTTATTGCTCGAAAAACTCCATTTTGGATTCTAAATTCCCGGTTTTGTTGCATAAAACTAACATGTTACCGACCTGCCAAACCCTCTAATATTAATAACAAAAATATATCTCCCTGCTTAAAGCAATAATATAAGGTTAGATAGTTAATGATGCAGGTGTCGTATGGTTCATAAGCTTTTATACCTAGCTGTCTTTGAGAACCACCAGTAGAACTAAGATAGACTTAAAGGATTATTCATGTAAACTAAATGGTCATAATCAATTCTGATGATAAAGCCATAGGGTTATGTACCAAAATAGTAAAGACACACATGAAAAGAATGTGCGTGTGTTTTGAAACAATCTAATAAGTAAGACTTTAAAATGTGCATGTGTTTTTGTTTAACCTTTTCATATTGAGTAAACTGTCAAAATGGACCTGAGGTTTGGCCCAAATGCTTGTTTAGACAGAAAAAGTTATTTTTACCACTATTAACCCGGAACTTTCTTTTTGGTGCCATTTTAGACATATTTTTAACTCACTTATAAAAGTCAGTTAAGTTCAGGGGCAATTAGGTCATTTCATGTCTAAACTTTAAAAAACACATATTTAGCCTTTCTTCTTCACAAGAACGATTTGAGACTACAAGTTGTTTCCACATCTCTTCAAAAACCCTAATTCCCTTATACGTGTGAAAAATTCTCATACGTGTGAATTAGTCAACTTTTGACCCATTTTGAATCTGACATTTTCCTAACATCACCTGGTTGACTTTCTTTGACCAAAGTTGATTGTCTTTAACCACAGTTGATTGTCTTTGACCAAAGTTGACTATCTTGACCACAGTTGACTTTCCTCTATCATTTCCATATTATTTTAACTCATTATCAAACACCTATAACAACTAACTGGATCATTGATTCCACCTTTGATCCGTTACGTGCGCGATACTAAATTCGTGTCGATCCTACAAGTGGTATCAGAGCTCCGGTTCAAGCTCAATGACCTATGAAGACGGGTTAGGTGAAGATTGTGAATCATTTGCTGATCAACGAAGTTGTGAGTTAACCAGCAGCACAGATGTATAACATCTGGAAAGGAAGATTCGAAGGAAGAAAAAAATAGAGGAGAGAGATCTCATACTCCAATTCTGACAACTCAAAATCAGACTGAGCAACATATTCAGGTAAGTTCTAACCCTTATAAACCTATCTGTGCTAAATGCTTAGATTTAGAAGGTAGGTTAGAGACTCTTAAAGAACATAACACAAGTATAGTGTGTGACTTGAGGTCATGTACGGATGCTAATGCAACATTAAAAAAGAATGAAAAAGAATTTAAAGAAACGGTTTTGTTATTAAAGAAAGATGTTAGTGAGCTTAAACGAATAGTTTTAAACAAACAAGATGCCATTAACAACTACATCATTGATTTGCAACAAACCAAGAAAGCATTAGCAACAGCTTAGTGTGACTATGAACGTTATTAAAAGGAAGTTGGAGAGTTATTCCAACTCAAGATATGTGCTAGATCATATCATTGATAGCCAAATCACTGAAAAATCTGGGAATGGGTTAGGTTACAATGCAGCTCTTCTTCCTTTGCGTGAAAATTATTCCAATTCACCAGAGAAGACAGATCTCACAAACTTTGTTGTCACAACACCACTATTTGCTGGCCCATCTAAGATCAAGGAAACTGAGATTGTTAAAGATGAGAATTATGTGTTGGTTGAAACAGAGTATGAATATTCTGATGAAGAATCTGAGAGGCCGGGTTTAGGATTAAAACTAGTTATTCCACTTGAGAATCACATTGAATGTGATCCTGAACCCAAAGACAAAAGGCAGCATAGTAAACCTCAACAGGTGAAACCACAAGCTGTTCCTCAGAAAACTCATCAGAACCAAACATAATCAATCTAAAAAATCAGTTGGGCTCCAAAGAAAAAGTCTAGGAAGAACAAGTCTATTCCCAAGACTAAAGAAGTTAAATTTGTCAAATTAGGGGTACGGATCATGTGCAACATTTTGAAAAACACTCAAATCTTGAGTATTTTGAACAAAAAGATCAAAAACATGGTGCACCTAGATCTCAGGACCATGAAGCAACCTCAAGTACCACTATATTTGGAAGTTCTAGCCCGAGATCTTCCCAGTATAGCACGGGATATTCATAGTATAGAACCTCAATACTATGAAGAGTGGAGGTCAAGCTTTGAATGCATCGAGGTAGGACACATTAGATCTCATTGTCCCTATCTGAGAGAGATGAAGGCTAGCACTTATGACCCCCCCCCCGGGAGAAACAACAACAAAAAATATTTTGGCTCTCCTAACCAACATTTTCATGATAATTATTATCAAAATGAGAGATCAACCCCATTTAAAAGAAAATTGTTGTTGAAACTGCAAAGCCAACTGAGAAGGTTGTAAAACCTAAGGTCTCAAGGCCCAAGGCAAACCCTAAGGAAAGTCCAAAGAGAAACCTAAAAGCACAACCTAAGGCCAAACCCAAACTGCAAAACCAAAAATTTTCAAAGATAAAATTAAGAAGGTTTGGAGACCTAAAACGGTAAATTCTTTTAAGGGTTCGATATCACACGATCAAACTCCTACTCTCATGATAGATGGATGGATCTACCAATGATTGATGACCTAGGCCAACCAACGACCATCAAGGCCTGGGTCCCCCTCTAAAACTAATCTTTGAACGAGCATGCAGGGTTTTCCAGGAGGAAGTATCAGCAATCATTTGATTGTTGACAGCGGGGCATTCTAGAACACAATAGGTGACATGTCCCTCCGGTAACTTGATCAGAACATATTTGGAGGATATGTAACTTAGCTAATCAATGTAAGGAGTTTGTTGTGAAAGAAAGAAGAAGAAAAGAAAGAGAAAATGTCTGATAAGTTTGAATCATGACCTAGTATTTCGACTTAACAACGGGTTGTCAGTAATGAATAAGAGTGGACTGGGTGGTTGTTGTAGAACGCTTCCTGCATTATCTAAAGGATTACCAAACGAAGGTATATGGTACCTAATGGCGATAAGCTGGATCGTGTTGGCCTAAATGATTATGTCAATGTTGGTTACAAATCGAAGCTGAATCTACAATGGGTGGATGTCAGTTCATGGGACGTCGTCATGTGTGTCATCATTGCAACATGCGAAGCCGAATCAGGTAGTTGCACCAAGTGTTGTTCTCAGGTTCTTTGGATTGTCAACACATATGAGTAACTACGGTTTGAATTTTCTTATCAACTCATTTGTCTCTATTGATAATGTAACTTTCATAGCAATCACTAAGGATCCAGTAATTACTTAAGTCCAAAGTCCACACTGAGTTACCATATATACCAAAAAAAAATTATTACCAATGATTTGACAAATCAATATGTGACTATTTTTGAAACGTAAGAGGCATTTAGGGAAAATCTAAGTAAACACATCAGAAAATCAGCTTTGGTTTTAAGTTTTCTATAAGAAAATCTAAAAAGTGTTCAATTGCTTTAAACTTTTTGAAATTTAGGGGGAGAAAATTCCAGAAAAACATAAACATATAAAAAATGAGTTTTTGTTGTGAGAAAAATGGAAAATGGTAGTAAATCAGTGGACTGTCGGATTTCATAAAACTTAAATGCAAATGATAATCAGCCTTAAAAATGATATACTGGTAGGCCTGAAAATCAATTTCAAAGTTGGCACAGTGATAAAAACATTAATAACTTAAAGTCGAGTGATTTTTATGTCTTAGTACCGAAATCTCGATTGATGGGTTGCCAAAATCTGAGGCTTTCGGGTCTTTAAGCTAGTGATAGATCCGGGAACAACTGATCAAATCTCGTACTTTTCAAATTCTGATCAAATCGACCAGGCATTCTAGAAGGGCAAAAAGACATATATATGTCAAACCTTATTCTCACACAATAAACGAGAATACTAGCTTATCAGTGTGAGAATCTTCATCTCTAGCTAATCATACCCGGAAAACCAATGTGCGT
>JAUTDX010006788.1:0-20513 GCA_030844895.1 Ambrosia x helenae | reverse complement strand
TTTAATTTGAGTAGTAATGCTAATATTTTTTAAATATTAAAAAGTGGATGAATAAATGTGATTTACCAGGGTACTCCACCATTTTAGGGGCCTAAAACGAATTTTAAATTTGAGGTTCTTTTAGCATAACAGAGACCACGGTAAAAAAATCTTATCATTGAAGGGATTGGGTACCAAATCCTCACATGCATTGACCTATCTTAAAACACTAAAAACAGATGATGTAAACAAATAAAAATAATATGACATCAAAACATCCTAAATTTAAAACATAATATGAATTATCTAAATTTAAGTAAAGCTATGATTAAAATAACATAAACATAACGAAATTTTAATCATAATTTTTATTTCCGATCTTTATTATAATCACATATAAATATCAGTAAAGCCATAGCATTTTATTTAAAACATGAATTAACATCCACATATGTCATATTTTATCTGTATAATTCGTAGGGTGCAAAAATCAACAGTTGAGTAGTAAAAGTTATAGATTATCAATTTACCCTTCAAGGGAAGCGTAGCAAATTAACCAATTTTGATTGTCGATTTCGAATGAACTAAGTCGCTAACTACAGCACCATAGATTTTGATTTTGATTTTTAATTTAATTGTAAAAAGAATTAGAGCACGAATGCAATAGAAGATAGTTAGACTTTGATGATTGTGATTTTACAATTCAGGTGTACGACCTTTCACCATTATACACGATTCGATTTGATTTTCATTCCTCACTTTCCCGTTTTCATTTTTAACCTAACCGTGTTGCCTCTTTTTGGAACGAGCTATGATTCAAAACTACATAAACAAGTTCAATACAAATATAAAATAACATCATAGAATGGGCCTAAAAAGATGGGGCATTAAGTCCATGCTTTAGTAGACTTATACTTTGGCCAAAGTTTAGTTTTGGTTATTAACAAATTAACTTAACCGGACTGAAAAACGACAATCTAATCAAATAAACTAAACCAATTAACCGATCGGTTTAATAAGATTATTTAACCGTTGACTTTGGTTTTGGTTTGATACTAATAACAAAATGAACCGAATTATGCATACCCGTAAAAGTAGTTGTGTTCCCCGCCTCGCGCGCGCGGGCACATTACTAGTATGATATAATTAGTTTGTACAGGTCTGTTTATGCAACTTGAGATTGTTTTTGAGGGGTAAAATTTGTCATTTGTTAGTATTAAGATGTTTATTCAATAGACATTTTTAATAGGTGAGGGCGGGCTTTTTAAGCTCGGCATAGTGTAAAACAACATTTTTACGGTATTAGACTTTTTTAGGCTTATTTAGGGATAGTTAAGTTTAGGCTTAGGGTTAATTAGGATTATTTATATAATCAAGTAATTAATGAGATTACTTCGTCAAAATGCGATCATTTCAAAATGGGTGTTTGAATTCTTGAGAACTATCTAGCTGCAAAGTTGAGCTATTTAAGGTTGTCTTGTCTGCAAATCAGCTGCTGTAAAGAATCAGGTGGAACAGGTTATAATTTGGTTCATGATAAAAATGCTTTATAGTCAATTATGTTTTTATAATTTCGTTTACATTAGCATATTGCTGTTACTCTGTTGGTCGCATTTGTAAACCATACTTACAGGAAACAAGAAGAAAATAATATCCTTAATGCCTAAGTTTGATTTGTGAAAGAAAGACTTATTAATATATAATAGATTAGGGTTTGTAGCAATTAAGATTGCAAAATGGATGCAAAGATTGGTAAATTCTTCGATTCCATAGGCAGCTTCTTCACTGGCAATGATAATATTCCTTGGTGTGATTCTGACATTGTTCTCGTAAGTATACTTATATCTTTCGATTCAACTTTCTGTTTTTTTCTTATTCTTCATTGCTATTATTATTGTTATTATATAGGGGACAAATTCATTCATTGTTGTTGTTTATCTTGCTGTTGATAGTCTTTTCAGTTGGATTTTAGGGTTTTCTTAATCATAACTGAATACTTCATCAGATTATTAGAGTTTTTATATTTTATAATTGTTTAACTCAAACAATTTTAGATATCTTTGGATTTTTGGAGCTCTAGATATTATTTTTATGAGAATTCACATAGTGTACCTAATAAAGTATGTTTTGTGAGAATTGCTATCTCCTTTGAACAAAATTACTGATTCGCATTATGTGCTTAGTTGCTAGTTTTGCTTGCCTCTCACCTAGATGCACTAGGGGGATTCGCATTCTGGTTGTTTGTGCATAGCATTTGATCTTATATTCAATTTCTTCTGAGTTGATTTCATCTGGGTTTTAAAACATACTCTTTGAGTTTAATATTTGGGGTTTAATATTTTTCTTACTTTTTTTTATGTATAGTGTTCATGCCATCTGGGAATTACAAAATGTGGTTTTTATGTCATGAAATTCATGAAAGAGATAGTTCACGGAGGAGTCAAGATATTGAGCAATACAAGTTAAGGCAAAATAAACGTAGCGATGCGCTATGATTTATGTAAAATAATTGGCCGGCGTCGACTAATGTATTAATTTTTTGTTGTCTCAGGTTGGGGGAGGAGCGGATATTACGCGGATGAGGACGTGGATGTCATTTACGAAGAATGGTCAAGCTACGCCGCGACATTTATTTTCAAGTGATGAAGGCAATGTATTGTAGATACATATTTTAATTTGTAAACGTTAAACGTTGTCTCGGATTGGTTTGTAATTTGATAAATATGTATTATATAATGAAATGATGTTTTTGTTATTAGTTTGCTAATGATTTTGCATATAATTAAATGGGTATAAATCCAGGACGGTAAATTTGTAATTTTACAAGAATTTTTTTAGATTAATAAATTATGACACGCAAAATAAACGTCATAAATTTCTGTCATAAGATATGTTGTTCAAATGTCAATAAAAACTGTCATAAAAAATGTGTGTCATAACGCATGTCAACATATACTGTCATAAGCGCGTGTCATAAATAGATGGCACACCAAAAAGTGTCATGTTAAATTTATGACACCGCCATCATTGATATTTTTTTTGTGTCATCAAACCCCTTTCTTGACGCGCATTCCCTTTCTTGACACGCAATGCATGTCAAGAAAGACCATTTTCTAGTAGTGTACGTACATACCTTTCCTATTATAGTATCTACTCAACTTTACAATCACACCATTTAATTAAGCCTAAAAATTATTTTTGATATTATCTCATCTCAATATTTTATTATAGTATTGTGTGTGTATATATATAGTTAAAAATAATTACAAATCATCTAACCAACTAAAATCTATAAAAAAATAAAATAAAAATAAAAACACTCTTATCTTACGTAGGTTGTCATGCGGTTTCTACACTTGATCGCTATAAATGCATCTTCTTTTTCTTCCCTATTGATGTCAATCCAGTCCCAAGTAAGTCCCCTACGTCTAATTGTCCCCCTCACATACATATACATGGCTGATTTTCGAATTAGGCTTCTTCTGAATATTATGTTCAGAGTCTTCACGGCTTTCATCACATGCACCGGTTTGTTTGTTTGTTTATTTCTTGAACTAACTTCACATGCCCATGTTTTTCAGAAACGACTTTGCTAATGGCCGGCCGGGTTTTAAATTATGTTATGCAGTGGGAGCGCTAATTGGGATAATCACCGGAGCGATTAAAAGGACAGACGATGGAAACCGGGATAGTTCGTGGGGCGGGTGTGGGTGCAGTCAGTGGGGCGATTGTAGCCTTGCAAGTCGTCGATATGGTGGCTAATGGCCAACCCTTCTCTAAGGTTTTTATTTCTATCTCATAAAACTTATGGTTTTTATTTGGTTTGATTCAGTTAGCTAGATAGATATGTTAGTTGACTTTTAGGTGGTTTTACGATCTACAGGTAGCACTGTTAAGGAGCCTTCTTCATGGTAAACTGTTCATTGAGTGGGTGAGTTATCTTCACCTTAAAACTTTATCCAAATCAATGTTTTAAAACCATACCGACTGTTTAATTTGCTGCTCGGGTGCTTTTGGTTCAACCAGATGCTCTGGTCTTAAAAGCATGCTAGCCTAAGGAGGAAAAGAATCATGCTTTTTCACTGTTTTATTTATTTTTCTCCGATTCATTAGCTCGTAAGGCTCAAGGATGTGGTTTCGATGTTGGTTTGACCCGGGGGGGGGGGGGGGGGGTGTTTGGTTGTGAGGTGGCAGTGACTCCGGAATGGGAACACCGCGTCCCTCGAGTTTGTTTCTGTTGGTTGCTTCATTTTTTAAAGATTAGACAAAATAATAAAATAATGGAAGGGGAACCATTACTTTGATTTAGAGGAAGGGAATGGGAAAATGAGGTGGTGAAACATTTCGTTCTCGGTTTCTAAAATAGTGAAAAGAATTGTCTATTAAGCTTTTATGATTGACATTAATAAATGATGTTTTTGTATAAGATAAACACGCAAAAAGTTAATAAGTTTAAGCAAATTCAAAAAACAATTAATTAACATATCAATATATAACTTTGAAATATCCAGAAAATGACGAAAATGTTTCTGCCACTTGGTGCGGTTGGTTTATAAATTTAATGTTTTTCAAAGATATTTATAGTAGTCAATAGATTCTTGAATCATCACAGGAAATAAGAAATAAATTTTAATTTTATTTATGTTGTTTTCTGGTAAAATATTTTATGTTTACAATAATAGTTGCAAAAATTATAATTTTGCTTTGAATTTATAGTTAAAACGTTTACGATTTATACAGACTAGTGCTATGGAGACGAGTTTTATAGACATGTTTAACATGGAGAACAATGTGCCAAGAGGATTATCGGAAGACGTTATACAAGACATACCAAAGCGCATATTTGAGGGTTTACCCAAGACGACTCAAAGAGACGATACATGTAACGACACAAATTGTGTGATTTGTTTGCAATATTTCGAGAACAGAGAAGAAGGAAGAGAGCTACCAAGTTGTAGACACGTGTTTCACGTACACTGCATAGACGAATGGCTTATTAGACAAGGTTCTTGTCCTATTTGTAGACAAGATGTTATCCTTTAGTTTTTTGGGAATACAAAAGCTTTAGGGATAGACGAATGCAAACAAAATTATACACTTATTCTAGGTTTTGATCTTAATATAAATGTAGTAGAACAAATTAATGTTCGAAAAATAATAACTTTTAAGAAGTTAGACAATAAAATTGTTTAGCTTGTTTGACTTTGAAATATCTATAGTTTCATAAGAAACTATATTGTCTCTTGATGCAGCCATGCGGTTATTATTATTAGGTGTTTCATGGTAATATATGTCATAACAAACCATCGCACTCGTGGTCGATTGGTTCGAGTATACGACTAAAACATCATATGTCCACAACAAAGAACATAATTTGGTACTCAAACCACTCAATGTATGGCTCATATGGGTGAAAAAAGTTGCTAATTGGCTATAAGGATGGTCGGGGTGGTCCGTGATGGCCACCCCGTGATGGCCGTGACCATCACAACCACTGGTCCACCATTTTTATCACGGCCGCGACCAACAATTCTTGTGACACACATCACGCCACAAAAGAGCTGTTGTTGACCGTGGCCAACGGTCAAAAGGACCGTTTGGAATAAAAAAAGTTTTTTTTAAACGCTGTAAATAATTTATAAACTAGAGGATTTTTAAAAAAAATTGGAAAAAGTTTGGTGATGGGTATTATTCCACACCATAGTTTTAGTGATGAATGTGATGGAGTGTGATGAAAATGAGGTGACACAATATTATTGGGTGTGATAGTGTGATGGGTGTGATGACCATCCCATCCACCCTAACTTTCATCTTAAAATTGAATTTAAGTTACTGATGTGTTATACTAAATCTTGGGTTACGCTAAGTTGTTAATGATGTTAGAGCATTCACATTAGGTTATGCATATTTTTGTGAGTGAAATTCCATATTTTGATATGTGGTAGTAAATTGTTGTGAGAAGAGGAGAGAGAAAAGTTACTGTTCATCTCTATATTTGATATGGAACTGTTCACCCTCTATAATTTTTAATACTTTTTGAAAGTGGTTGTGAGTGAAAGAGAAAGAAAAAGTAATGATAAAAGTATAAAAAGTATTATTTAAGGCTTGGGATATCTGCACATTAGGGTTTTTTTATTTGCACAACCCCCCATGGCCCGTCCAGGCCTCCACGGCCCATAAAGGCACCACCCGACAAAAACGATGGCCCTTCAAGGCCCCCACGACCCGTCCCCTAACCCTAAATGATTACCAATCATTGGTAATCATTGGCAATGATTGAATGATGATTGTTTGGTTTTTTATAAGTGCAGTGTGAGTGTTTAAGATTGCTTAGAGATGTGAATATAAATGTTTGGCTTTTTATAAATGTTATTTTTTTTATTTGTATAATATGATTTTTCTTATATGGATGTGAATATGAATGTTTGGTTTTTATTACGTTTAAGTTGCCGAACTAAACAAAACCAAAGATACGAACAATAAAACAAAATAAAGCATAATATTCAAACATTTACATACAAAATAAAACATGTTGTTCAAATAAAGAAACGATACTATTCAAATACAAGATCCAAATAAACAAACTAAGGACCCGACCCGTCCGGCTGACCCGACCCACCCGGCTGACCCGACCCACCCGGCTGATTGGTGGATGCCCCACCCTGCTGCCTGGTGGATGCCACATGCAGCTCCATATCAAAATGTGCTCTCCTATTATTTTCGCTCTGCACCAACCACCGTATATCCGTCCACATCCCCTCCATATCAGCCCGCATCGACCCCATCTCAGCCCGAATCGACCCCATCTCAGCCCGAAGCGACCCAATCTGATCCAGAACCTGCTGAAGTAGCTGGCTCGTTGGTCTCAAGCAGCCTAACAGCGTGATAAACGCGGGCAGGATGTTGTCGGGCATCAGGGGCGACCTCTGGCATCACTACATCTCCGATGGATCGCCGTCGCCAACTTGTGGCATCTGAACCTCTTCGGCACGCGACACTCAATATGTACCAGCGGTTGTGATACAAAATGGTCGCCGCGGTCTCTAGGTGGACCCCTAGCGCGCTAGAAATATGCGGGTGTGGACGGCTGTCCGGGACCTTGGTCGCCACCTTCAGTTTTAACTTTATTATTATTATTATTATTATTGTTGTTGTTGTTGTTGTTGTTTAGTTCGTTTATTATTATCGCTATTTTAGACGACTTGTGTTGTCTGGTTCGTACAAAAACAGAGGAAACTCTGCCGAAATTTTTATAATGTTATTATTATCATGTGCAGGGCCAGCAACATCAGGGACCCTCTGATTCGTTACCTATACTGTGTGATTACCTGGTCTATTGCCGGGCGGTGTACGTCTAACGAAAGGGTCAATCAGATCGACCTTTCTATTTGTATTGCGTCCTTAGGGGGAGGCCGGTTCCGCTGCACAAGTGCTTTGCTGAGTACGTTTCCGGCTGCCCTCATAGGCATTCAGCCGGGGCTATTCCGATTGGGGGTTGGTCACCGCCATAGCATTGCGCGTATGCCCGGCCGACTTGTGGATCCATATTGAGGACCGGAGATTACCGCGTCCGATGTTGCCCAGGTATGATTATTATTTATTTATTTATTATTTATTGTTAATTTATTATTTTAACCGTTATTATTAACTAAACAACAACGAATGTTGTGTACTGAAAGCTATTGTGTTCATTAATTCGATACTTACTGAGACCATACTACGTCCTTATACGTGCACCTGCTTGGTATGAAGGGGCGGATCTAGTGTATAATTAGGTGTTGCGTCTGTTACTGCTCAACTTCGGGCGCGTAGTGGAAAATTTGTTTTTTTTTATTAAAATTTGGAAAACGTTGCTACTAAAATGAAAAAAAACGAAAATCGTTAATTACTACTGAAATTCATTTCTAGATCCACTACTGTTGGTACGTAGTCGGGTTTACGTATTTATCATTTTACCAATTAGAACTTAAAATTCTGTGAAAAGATTGAATAAAAATCTACACAAATTCACAAACAAAATGTTGCACCACCAACAACCCATGGCCTGTCACTGTTGTATATAATTAATAAACACAACTAAAATTAGCTAAAGAAAAACATAGACTTTACCTACGTACGTTGTCATGCGGTTTCTATACTCTCCCGCTATAAATGCATCTTCTCCTCTTCCTTTCAATGTCAATCCACTCCATTTCCCCTACGTCTTCTCCACCGTCCCACTCACATGGCTGATTTCCAGATTAGGCTTCTTCTCAATGTTGCATTCAGAGTCTTCACTGCTTTCATCACATGCATCGGTACGTAATTTGTTTCTTCATCTAAATATTTTCTCATTCCCATATATATATTCACTAACTTTACTAATGAAATTGAATTATGCAGTGGGAGCGCTAACTGGAATAATCACGGGTGCGATAAAAGGGCAGAGGATGGAAACCGGGATAGTTCGTGGGGCGGGTGTGGGTGCAGTCAGTGGCGCGATCATTGCTTTGCAAGTCGTGGATATGATAGCTAATGGCGAACCCTTCTCTAAGGTTTTTGTTTTTCTACCTCATGCAACCTTTTTTTTTTTTTTTTTTTTTTTTTTGTTCTAAGTAATTTAACGATTAGCATTTTGATGGTTTAATTTACGATCTGTAGGTAGCATTGCTGCGGAGCCTTCTTCATGGGAAATTGTTCATTGAGTGGGTTAGTCGCACCTTACTTCTTAAAAAACAAATAATATTTTAAAAATCAGACCGGCCTTCTAACATGTTCCAAGTGTTCACTGGCTAGAAGGTCGGTCAGGGGCTAAAAATATGTCGCTGAGTAACAGGGAGGCAAGAATCCGCTTCCATCGGTTTTGTTTTGCCTCACTTAATTCTAGAGATTTTTTTTTTTTTCGTTCATTAGCTTATAATTAAATCCATGATACTGATAGTATTGTGTCTCGAAACACTAAAAAATTTACTTTTTTTGTTTATCATGAATAAAATATTGCACAGACACTATTACACTAAAGTTTCTATATTTACTTATACATAAGAAGACATAATTAACATATCAATAGTTCCATTCAAAAAAAACATATCAATAGTTTGTTTACTTATTACTAAAATGGTCTAGTGGTATGATCTTTTTTCTTCAAAATAACAATACGGGTTTAAATTTAGATAAAAAAAAATTATTGTCAGAAAGCATATCAATAGTTTTAATTTCAATAAATTAATATTGACAAAAGCATATCAATAGTTTTATTTTTAATAAATTAATATTACATTTTCGGAATATGACGATATACTTCTGCGCATGGGTGGGGTTGTTTTAATTTAGTATATGTTTCAAAAATAGTAAGTCAATAGATTCTTGAATCTTCCGAAAAAAACTAAATAATAATTGTACTTTTTTTATGTCTTTTCCTTTTTTTTTTTTTTTTTTTTTTTTTGCAAATTTTTTTATTGCCGATATTTATTGCAAAATCTAATTACTTTATATTTATGGTTAAATCTTATGATACATGCAGAGTAGTGCTATGGAAACGAGTTTTACAGACATGTTTAACGTGGAGAACAATGTGACAAGAAGATTATCCGAAGAGGATATCAACGACTTACCAAAACACATATTTGAAGGTTTATCCAAGACGGCTCAAAGAGACGATGATACATCTAGTGAGCCGAACTGTGTGATTTGTTTACAAGATTTCGAGAATAAAGAAGAAGGAAGAGAGCTACCAAATTGTAGACACGTGTTTCATGTAAAATGCATAGATGAATGGCTTATAAGGCAAGGTTCTTGCCCGATTTGTAGGCAGGATGTTATCGTTTAGCCTTTTAAGGAAAGAAATGCTTAAGAAAGTGGCTAGTTTGCCATGTTTTGAACGTAGGTGAGTGCCTTGCACTCGTTCTTCGTTGAATGGTTGTGAAATTACTAACATGTAAAGTTTGAAAAATAATAAACTAGCTTTTATAATTTTGATTTCATAAGAAAATACTTCTACAAGTCGAAGTAAAAACTTATCAAATGGCACATCATATATGCGGTATGTCATCAACGATAATCTATAGTATTTTTTTGAAAGAAAAAAAAACAATATTTGATGTTGAATATTGTCAAAAAACAAGAAATAAAAAACATACTGAAGTTTTAATAAATCAAATGCAAAACGTTTACAAACCAGAAAACAAAAATACAAAGAAAGATTCAACTCTCAATAACTCTTACAAATAAAAAGATCAACTATCTAAACCCACTAGGATTATAACTCAACCAAAACACAAGATTGCAGGACAAAACCCTAGGTTTAGATGATCAAGAGAGAGCTATTAAATGAGAGACTCAATAAACATATTATCTCGATCATTTCTAACAACCTTCCTCTAGACTGCTCAACAAATCTGATACAGAGCAACAGGTCTAATTTTTATGAAAGGAACAGACTATATCGTGAGAGAGAGAAGATAGATCTTGATGATACCATCTCACTTCAGCTTATA
The DNA here is from genome assembly GCA_030844895.1 of Ambrosia x helenae. Taxonomy (NCBI): domain Eukaryota; kingdom Viridiplantae; phylum Streptophyta; class Magnoliopsida; order Asterales; family Asteraceae; genus Ambrosia; species Ambrosia x helenae. Next base: position 10,059 of record JAUTDX010006788.1, on the reverse strand, counting down.
TTGTTTATGAGAGATAATCATCACAGAGATAGATCTTGAGAGAGAGGAAAGTGCAGTTGAAAGAAGACCAGTACCACACATCTGTTGAATGAGGTAATCGCCTTTTATAGAACCCTAATTGTCTCTGATATTTTGTGGGTGAAATAATAGTGACTTGTCCAACAATATATGTAGCCCACTAACTCAACTTGGCCCATGACAAGTACTCAGTAACCCAGCAGCAAACCGTCCAGTCCAACAAGCCTGAGTCCAGAGTCCAACTAGCCAATAAGCTCTCGTTAGTCGTTATGCACATGTAACATTTAAGCAAACACAAACACTAATAAGAACATAATATTGTACAGAATAATATGAAACGATATTGAATTGGAAAATATGTTATATTTTAACACCCCCCACAATTCAATATCCAAACACATCAAAAAAGATACATGTTTACATACCTTTTATGTGATGTCAAACCAACAACCATTTCGAAAACAATATATGCTATCAACTGAAACTATTTTACCTTTCGAAATTTTCTCCATTAAACAAAGTCAATCTCAATATGTTCAAATCTATCTTGAAAAACACTAAACATTCAGAAATAGACAAGAAACAATAATTTTCAACTTATGAAATCAAAATTAAAAAAAAAAACAGAGAAGCTCAAACCGTTTAGTTTTTGTCAAAAAACAAGATTAGCAGCAACAATTGAGAAAGTTGCATTATCGCCACAAAACAAAACAACTGGTATTCTTTTGGTTTGCAAACATTTGTTGATAATAAAAAGTCTCAATATAGTTTTATCAAGAATGCTAAACTGAAATTCTACACTGCACTTTTAATACTAAGTTGGTTATGTCGGCAAAATATTCTACATGTAGCAGTACATATTGTATGACAATCTGTTTTAGCTGTATGTCGTGAAATTACAAATTGCCCTTTTTTTCATTTATCCAAGTTTTTTAAGAGGTTTCAACATATACACCCAAGACATATACAATCACAAAAGACTTCTAAACAACAGCTAATACTCTCAACAACACTCTATAAATGAACCTGTTATGGATCACTTAGGAGAAAATCTACACAACCTTTAAATAGACCGTTAACAGATGATCTATACAAATTGATTAAGATAATAACAAGATCTAAATATGTTAAAACAAACCTTTGACATATCACTAAAGGAGAGAAAGATATGAGAGAAATAACCGAGAGGCACAAAACGAATCTTAGAAGCAGAGAAAGATTTAAAGATGTATAGTCTAAATAATATCTAGAAAATATCCTTATAAAAACAAAACATAAAACCTTTATCAACACAACGACTTTCAATATTCGTGAAATGTTGAAAAATTCTTAGACCCTCCTTTTAATAAGAAACTTGGAGTTTGAATAAAAAATTTATTTATGAAAAAAACACCCTTATTATTTATTTTAAGTAACCAACTAAACAAGTAGTAAAACAGTTACAGCAACATTCTTAGACAAAAACTAGTTCAACAGAATATAAAATACCCAAAATTATTTGAACGACTTATTTCAAACGTTTTACCAAAAATTGTTTTAAGAATACAAACGATTTAAGTTCAAAACAAAGAAAAAAACTCAACAATAAACTCTCAGCTACATAGACCATCAACCGAATGACCTAGAAGAATTCAATCTATAACATACAGATCTATTCAAATAAGCGAGGGACTTAACTAAGAGGAATAAAACCCCAACCTGGAGTATTCTAGAAGAGAGAAAAATCAACAATTCTCCCCAACATGACTAGAGCAATGAACTAATCACCAAAAGATTATCAGCAAGAAAATCAGAAAAAATATTCTGATTAAAAAAACCACCGAACCATATGATTTTTCAATTAGAAAGACATCTCACAAAAGAGTAAACAAGGCTGTCAATAAGAATTCAAGAATACCCTTCACAACAAGTATTCTAAACAAGCCTAATAATAGACTACAAAACACAACCAAACAGAATAAGATTGAACATAAAATCACACGATTTTTTCAATCAGACAATATTCTCACACAAGAAAATTTACAAGGCTGTCACATTTTAAAAATATATTCTTGACAAGTACTGTTGGATAAGCATCTGAACCACACAGTTCAACTAATCAGACAACAAGAATATACACACAATGAATACAGGCCACACAAAACCATCATGATACGAGTTCATATATAAACTCATCAAGACACGGTTAAGGCCTATATTATAACCATGAATCACACGATTCAAAAAACTAGTAAACAAAGTTACATAGTTAACAAATATTTGAGAACAAAACTTAATATTACTACTACTAGTAGCATATAACAAACAAATTCTCAACATACACAGATCATCTTAAAAAATCTCTCAACAACTCATCAAATATAGACTCTAAAATACAATAGAATCAAAGCAAATCGAGAGACACCAAGATTCCACATAAAATAACAATCAGAACATTTTAAAAAAAAAATGTTTAAATTCATGTCAATTAAAAGACTTGTGAAGCATTCAAAGACTAAATCTGATTAGTTATAACACTTTGATTAGACAAATCTATTTTTCAGTCTTTAAGAACTTGAATTAAAAAACAAATTTAATCACACGATTCAAGAACCATGAAAGCAACTGATATACAGATCACAAAACAACACAAGCACTTTCTAGACCTAGAGAATACAAGATCTAAGCACAAGAACATCAAGTGCAAATCTAAAACAAGAACTGATAGATCACAGACCTTATAAGTTTAACAGACAATATAGTCAAGTTGCACGAATTAGAAGCATGCAATTATAAAAGATCACTAGCAACAAATTCGCAAATTAACGTTTCAATAACTGCAAGATATATGTTATTATTATCATCATTATTTTCAGCACCAACATTATAACCTATATATAAAATCACTTCTATTACAGGAAATACAATCAAGCAATACTGGAAACATTAACCCACCAAATAACAGAACAATCAAATAACCATTCACAGAAACGTCAAGACAAACATTATCAGCCATTATTTAATAAAATGACAAATAACAATCAATACCAAATATAACACAACACAAATGCGGCGAAGCCAAGTCAGTGTCCCGATCATAGGTTCATCACTCAAAGGTGCCTACGCAGGTCCTAACCACACCAACAAGCACTCTCAGATAAACCAGTGCCAGAAAAAAAAAACTCAGACAGTCAAGTAATCAGTCAAGAGCACACAACAGACACAATCAATTATTGAGCCTACTCCGGTCCCCTAACCCGGACAATGCTCCTAGACACGACAGACTAAACAAAAAAAAATAATAAATGTAAAGGAACAATCTCACCGGTAAGGACCCAAGTTAAGGTTTCGCCACAAACTCACAGATTATCACCTTCACTTAGGGTGACAATCTGGAGAGCAATATGTTTCTTTCCAGTTATCCACAACGTCCGGTTCAGCTTCAGGATTATTCCACCAAACCTAGATCTGATGGTTAGCTTCAGATCAAGGGTTAACTCGGCTGTTGAGAAGACCTTTCCAAACCCGTGGAGACCTGGGCTCGTATCCCTGCAGCCACACCAGAGTATAACTAACAGATCAGACGAGACACGATGAACCAGACAGATCGATCAAGAATCAGACAGAGCAAAACCCTAAAACAAGCGGAAGAAGACAGATCGGAGACCGTGGCTATTTTCCAGATGACGACGGAAGAAAAAAAATTAGATCTATATCGGAAGACCAGATCCTTGGTTTAAACAAAACAAAAAAAAACAAAAAGACAAGATCTACTACAAACGATTTTCAAGATCAATAACCTATTGATCAGGTTATAACCTCGAATAATCACAAACCCCCAAATCTGATAAAGACCTTAACAAATATTTAGACCAAAACCAGATCTACAACAAATCAGATCTAGTCAAGAACACACAGCGGAAACCAAAACTAAACGAGTATCACGAGCCTAGGCTCTGATACCATGTCAAAAAACAAGAGATAAAAAACATACTGAAGTTTTAATAAATCAAATGAAAAACGTTTACAAACCAGAAAACAAAAATACAAAGAATCTGAAAGATTCAACTCTCAATAACTCTTACAAATAAAAAGATCAACTATCTAAACCCACTAGGATTATAACTCAACCAAAACACACGATTGCAGGACAAAACCCTAGGTTTAGATGATCAAGAGAGAGCTATTAAACGAGAGACTCAATAAACATATTATCTCGATCACTTCTAACAACCTTCCTCTAGACTGCTCAACAAATCTGATACAGAGCAACAGGTCTAATTTTTATGAAAGGAACAGACTGTATCGTGAGAGAGAGAGAAGATAGATCTTGATGATACCATCTCACTTCATCCTATATTGTTTATGAGAGATAATCATCACAGAGATAGATCTTGAGAGAGAGGAAAGTGCATCTGAAAGAAGACCACCACCACATCTGTTGAATGAGGTAATCGCCTTTTATAGAACCCTAATTGTCTCTGATATTTTGTGGGTGAAATAATAGTGACTTGTCCAACAATATATGTAGCCCACTAACTCAACTTGGCCCATGACAAGTACTCAGTAACCAGCAGCAAACCGTCCAGTCCAACAAGCTGAGTCCAGAGTCTAGTCTGAGTCCAGAGTCCAACTAGACCAATAAGCTCTAGTTAGTCGTTATGCACATGTAACATTTAAGCAAACACAAACACTAATAAGAACATAATATTGTATAGAATAATATGAAACTATATTGAATTGGAAAATATGTTATATTTTAACAAATATTATTAACATATTTGCAAACTTTGATACGCGTACTATATCCATTAATACGGCATAGTTCGACTTTATTTTGTGATACCGAACCATATCCAAATTTTCCAATATATAATCTAATTATTGAAAATGCCTAACTCGTAACTCGTTGTTTCAATTAAGCCAATAAGCTCTCTCATGACCATTTACTTTAGATTTCTAATCATGAACTTAAGATAGGTTAGGATATTAAGCACGCATGCACTAAAATTGGTTTTCTAGTCATGATCTTAAGATAGATTAGAGCATAAGGTAATTAAGTACACTATACACTTAAAAAACTAACTACTTTAACACTTCCTTCCTATATAAACATGGTAAATCCAAACCCGATGTACGTAGCATCTTAATTTGTAACTCTTTTAATAACAATCTAAAAATTTTATCAACCAGTGCTATTAAGATTTCAAAATCTATAACAGGAGAGTCGTGATTGACGTCAGAAAGCTGATGTGTCAAGCGGAGAGACAGACCATCAATGCCTGTGTGATGCAAAAAGTGACGTCAGTAATCACCTTAAAATATTTAGAAAAAAAATACATGAGCCACGTTAAAGCACCGCTGTTGTCCTCAACAGTGGTTCACAACCAAAAGGTCTGCCGTCAAGCAGCAGCTGTTAGCCACGTACGCTGCAGCATTTTAGGCCCTAAGTTTGAATTTTAGGGGGAAAATTTTAAAATTAACGTAGGGAACGTGCCTCATTAGCTCATTATATATAAGCACGCAACTAATTCAGTCATTTCTAATATCAGCTTTCAATTTTTTAAATCTAAACAAAGATTTTTAAATTTCCTCATAAAGATATCTTTAAAACCGTGTCGACGTCAATGGACGGTGGAAGAAAAGCACGTCACTTTCATTCATGATCTGAATCCAGCCAAAGACATGTGGTACATGAAGGCTCGAGTCATAAGGAAGTGGAAGACAGCCTTTATGTTGGAGGTCATATTCATTGATGAGCAGGTAAACTTTATAGCTTGGTTTATTCATGAAGACGTGTTCTTTTCTGCATGCTTTTTACCTTTTGTTAATCGATATGCAGGGTGATAAGATTCAAGGTTCTACCAAGGCACCTTTTATGCACGTTTTTGACAGTCAAATTGAAGAAGACGGTGTGGTTGTCTTATCTAAGTTCGATGTAGGTGAAAACAAGGACATCTACAAAGTTGTAGCTCATCAATTCAAAATCATTTTTTATCGTTGTACAACTGTGAAACAGGTTAAGGGTTGGGAAGGTGTGGAGTATGGTTTCAAGTTCTCACCTTTTAACCAAATCCTTAACGGGGAAGCCAATAATCTGTTGAGCGTTGGTTTGTATTTTATTCTTTACCTTAGTACAAGCTTTAACATTCAGTTTGGTTGAACACTGTTTGTTTATGCTTAACATATGTTTGGTAAAATTGTCTGTTTTCTTTTTACAGACGTTGCTGGAAGCGTCATCTGGTGTGGGGACTTGGATATGTTTGGACGACCTCCTAACGAAACCAAACGAATGAATATTGATATTCAGGACTTAGAGTAAGGATTTCTTAAAATTGTTATACAGTTTTTTCGAAAAGTGTTGTATCTTCTATTCACATACCTGACGCTTAACAAAAGCATTCTGTTTTTATTGTCAGTCTTATGCATCAATAGTTGTCAACAATCATTGTTTAGAACTGCAAATTTAATTTCTGTAATAAATGTTATGAAGAAGTTATTCTATGACTGGCTGTTTTGAATCTCATATGGAAAACATTTATTAATGTAATAAATTATTTGTAATTAATGTTTGTATAGTATCAGGTTTTTGCTTTTGTTTTACATTTGTGGTTTTGTTGTTTTGTTGCAGAGGTACGATCTTAAGATGTACATTGTGGAACTCTTATGCAATACATTTAAGGAATTCATTTCAAAGATCACTGAGGAGCATGTACTGGCTGTTATCCAGCATGGAAGGGTTAGACACTTGGAACGGTAACTTGTGTTTCAGTGTTGTTATTTTAAAAACATATTAATATAAATGAAGTAAAGATATGTGTGTTGTGAAATTTTTATAAAGAATTACAGTTCAAACCGATAAGTATGGATCTCTCCTCTTTCTCCAATCAACTTATAGATGAGGTGTCTGACCTAAAGACGAGATGCTATTTATTTATATTTCTATACGCAAGTTTACATTTACACTTTCTTTTAGCTAAGAGATGTAATTCTTTTCATTTTTATGTAGTTTGATGTTGAAACAAGAGTCTGGTTGTACTTCTCAAACTGTTCTTTCATCGCAGACTGTTTATCCATTGTGTCAGGAATTCATAGTTGCAACAGAGAAGAAGCGTGTTGATGAGCTCATTGACATTTAAGAGGTTTCAATATTTTATTCGTACCTTCTTTAGGTGTTTAGTTTATTACATGTTTATATTCTTTAAAATTGTTTGTTGCATACATATATACTGTGTTTGCAGCCGATGTCTTATGTTGTCGTTGCGACCATAAAAAGTGTTGAAGAAAGCTATGGTTGGTTTTATGTTGCCTGCTGCAAGTGTAAGAAGAAAGTTTTAAGTAAGTCAGACTATTTACAAAACGCTGAAGAAGTGTCTGAAGCAATTCTCAAATTGCCTACTACTGCTTTGGTTTGTCGAAAATGCCAGTGTAAATGTACTTCCGTTACCACAAAGTACGTAAAGCAGTAGATGTATACACATTTTTTGTTTCAGATTTTTTATTTCATTTCATGAAGTTTTTTTTAGATAAATTATGTTTTATTTGTTTTAGGTTCAAGTTGCAGATAAGGGTTCAAGATGAATCCGATAGTGTATCATTTGTGATGTTCGATAAAGATGTTATGAGGCTCATTGGAGCTGCTGTAAGTGATATCAGGGAAAGGCAGTTGAAGGAAGGCGACACAAAAAGTTTGCCGCATGAGTTGTCCCAAATCGTTGAAAAGAAACTTCCTTTCAAGATTGATGTTTCTGATTACAATCTTACAAATGACTATCATGTGTACACTGTCGTCAAGATTTGTGATGATCCTGTTATAATTGAAGAGTTGGTCGACGGACATGAGAATGTACACGATAGTTCTGTCGAGGTATTTATTCTAATTATTTTGTAATAAGTATTTATATTCAGTAGATTTTCAAATCTGTTATGTTTATTTTTATATATAACCACTTTTTAGGTCACTCAGGAAGTTTGTGAAAATAAATCTGTTAAGCTTTCAGAATCTTCGCAACTTGGGTTTCAAGTTACTCCTAAGGTATTAATACCATTGTGCAATTATGTCTAACTTTTTTCTACAACTTGTATTGTCATGTAACGTTTTATTATTTGTTTCATGATTTGTTTGAAGGATGTTGTATGTGTTTATGCCGTTGTGGATACTCCCACAAGTCCTAATGGAAAAAGAAGTGTTGAAGATTGTGTTAATGTAAATGTTGCTAACCAAAGTTGTATAAGCAAAAGATTGAAAAAGAAGACTGCTAGACTCAAAAGTTAGAACTTATTATTAACATATTAAGATGTGTGTTTAGTTTTTCAGTTGTAAGTTTTTTTTATACATCTTTTGAACTTCAAAGATATATATGTTAACTTAGTATAGACTGGTTTAACAATTTGGATGAATATATTTTAGCTAACAGCTGTTGTTTAACATCTGTTGTGCCAGTGGATGTAATGTTATTTTAATTTCATTTGTTATAACTTCTGTTATCCAATATCTGTTCAAACAATAGTGTCTCGGGTATTTATAGTAGTTGAATATTAAATTTTTTGATAGTTATTCGTTAAAATATTAGTTACAATTACTAAACTTGACTTCATTTTTTTAAATGTTTGGCATGGAAATATTTTTAATTTAAAATATAATAAATCATCAATAAAAACTATAATTCCACGTTTTCTAGATGATAATATTTTTGTAGAATTTTTATTTTTATAAAATTTATTTTCATTTTTTAAAATTATAGGAACAATAAAAGACTTCAAATCATTTTGTAGAATAATAGTTTTAATGGTTTAATTAGTATAAAAGATTAATGTTTAAATTTATGGTATCTTTCCATCTAGATCCTTCTTATGTATAGTGGCCATCAAAGACTTTTAGGCCTGTGGCGACTGTTTGTAATTATGAATTTGAAAACACTGATTTAAATTTATAGTTACTTCGTTAGATATTTGATTACAAGTCATCAAATATCGTATACCTTTAACTTTGAATAGGTTTCAATACCAAAGATTATATCTATAATCTTTGAATAATAGTTTTTATTCACAATGTAATAGTTTTTAACAATGAATTATTTTTTTATATGTAAATATTCAGTTTAGTTTCTTTAAAATATTTGTTATAGTTAGTACATTTCATGTTATTTCTTAAAAAAGTTTGTCATAGAAATATTATTTATTTAAAACATAATAATTCGTCATAAAAACTATAATTACATATTTTATAGATGCTAATATTTTTGTAGAATTTTTATATCTATAAATATGTCTTAAGTTTTTAAGAATTTTTTATGGTAACGTTTTTTTTTTTGTTGTTTAACATATTTTCTAAATGCTGATATTTTTTTGTAGAATTTTTATTGCTATAAAATATATTTTCATTTTTTAAAGTTATAGGAATAATAAAAGACTTCAAATCATTTGTAAGAACAATATTTTAATTGTTTAATTAATATAAAAAGAATAATGTGTAAAATTTATGTTATGTTTTCATCTAGATCCTTCATCCCACAGTGGCCATCAAAGACTTTCAGGGGCTGTGTCGATTGTTTGTAATTATGAATTTGAAAAGACTAATTTCGTTAGATATTGATTACAAGTTAGGTTTTACAAACTCTGTTTTAAAAATTCTGGTTTACATCATCATTCAATTGAAAATTGTAATAAATCACAGTTGTTTCAAAACATCTGTTGGCAAGTCGTGAAATTTTGTATAGCTTTGAAGTTACAATAGTTTCATATGAAAGTTTATTACTATGTAAATGAAACTAATGATGATATTCATACTAATAATTTAAATCATAATACGTTGGGATAAAAGTTATTATTACACATTGTAATTATACTTATTTTTTTAAAGAGTTTTTATATCTATAAAATATGTCTTAATTTTTAAGAATTTTGATGGTACAATATATTTTTGTTGTTTAAGAATAGTAAAAAATAATAACATTTAGTATTAATTGTTGCTGTATTTTCTGTCAGGTTGCATCTAGATCGTTTATCTGTGCATTGGCCACCAAAGACTTTTGGCTGCAGCGATTGTTACTAATTATGAAT
>JAUTDX010006787.1:12500-26555 GCA_030844895.1 Ambrosia x helenae | reverse complement strand
ACATATAGTGAACATTATATCTGTCGGGAAGCGGTCAAAATACAACAACGATCCAACGATGGCTCTAAAAATGTAGGGGTCAACGAGCTCTCCTTTAGCATCAACTCCAATCCCGTGATTAGGTTTTATGGGAGTGGCGATCGGTGTTGAATCCTCCATCTATAATTGGCTCAAGACTTCGGATACGTATTTCATCTGGTGAATAAAGATTCCCGACGGTGACTGATCCACCTGCAATCCCAGAAAAAACTGCACCTCTCCCATTGAGCTCATCTCAAAATTTTCCTGCATGACCTTTTTGAATTTCCTGCATAGACTTTCGTTAGTCGACCGAAATATAATAACATCAACATATATTTGAACCAGGAGCAGATCACCCTTTGTTCTTTTCGTGAACAGGGTACAATCAACTTGTCCTTTTGAAATCTCTGGAAAGTAAGTATGTGTTGAGCTCTTCGTACCACTGACGAAGGGCTTGGTGTATACCGTACAACTCTTTGTTCAGTATGTAGACCTTATCCCGGTGGATCAGATCCTCAAAACCCGATGGTTACCCAACATACACTTCTTGCTTTACCACACCATATAGGAAAGCACTTTTAACATCCATCTGATACACCTTAAACTTCATGTCAGATGCATATGCAAGAAACATTCAAATGCTACTATAACGTGCAACCGGTGCGTAGACTTCGTTATAGTTAATTCCTTTAGATTGACGGAAACCTTTAACTACAAATCGAGCTTTGTTCCTGACAATAAATCCACGATCATCCTTCTTGCACTTGAACACCCCCCTAGTGCCAATCTTCTTTCGATCTGGTGGTAGGTCGGTTTAACGTCACACTCCAAGCTTCTAAAATTATTGAAATTCTTGTTGCATTGCATCCACCCACGATTCGTTGTTCAACGCTTCCTTTTATGATCTTGGTTCAACCTATGAAACATAACAAGCAAATGACCAATCATATTGTTCACCTGATTTCCGAATTTTCCGAATAAATGGCTAGGGGCACCAATGTTTTCATTTGAAGATGCACGTCTCAACTGTCCATCTATCATCACACCACGCTACCAGGATCACCAATAACTTGATCTAACAAATGATAGATGTTGATCGATATTCAGAATTGCTGGAACAGGAATCACCGTCTGAACATTCACATTCTCTGCTGAATCCAAATCATTACCCGCATTTGATGTAGAAGGTACATCAGTAGACTGATTTGGGTTCACTAGAGGTGATATTGTATTCTGGTTCAAGACTGCTTCACTAGTAACTTCTTCATCATCTTCTGAATTCGAAGAATCAAATGTATTTGAAACATCTTGAAACACTTCTTCTTCATTTGATGTAGACACTGGAGCATTGTTATCATTAGAAGCTATGGTAGGAAGAGTCACGGTGATCGGACGCAACACTGATGAAGTAGTAGCATTTTCACACTCATAATACATACGAAAGAACAACTTCTCAACCAAACATTCTAGATTGAATGACTCAAATAATTCTTTGTGGTCAAGCATCCAATCAGGTCCAACGCCTGGAGCATTTTGAGTGTATCTTTGAACATCAACATTAGACCACTCTTCAACACACTTATTTATTTTGTTAAATAGACGCTTATTACGAGTTCGCTTATCCAACAAAACAAACTTATTCAGCATTAGCTCCAAATTTCTCTCAGTAGGATTAAGCATCGTACACGATGCCCTGAATGGTTCCAGAAACTCTAAATATGGTTTTGCGTCTAGTGAGTAGTTCATAAGAAGTCTTTGTAAACTTCTTCACAATAAACACACAGTTCAAAGTATAACATGCTGCATGAATAGCTTCATTCCAGAAAATACACCGAAAGATTAGAATCTACAAGCATCGTTATCGCTTATTCTTTCTTTCTACAACACCATTCTATTGTGGAGTATAAGGTGCACTGTATTAATGATGAATACCCATTGATTCACACAGTGTGTCCATCATTGAATTATTAAACTTTGTCCGTTATCACTTCTGATTCTTTTATCTTTAAAACATAGATATTCTCCAAATGAGTAAACAGAACTTTCAAGTTATTGAACGTGTCCGCTCTTGTGTTGCGTGCACATCACCCACAAAAATCTGGAATAATCATCAGTAACCACAAGACAATACAAGTCTCCACAAATACTCTTACGCTTCACATGTCCAAAGAGGTCCATGTGTAAACGCTCAAGTGGGACACTCACAGAATTAACTTTCTTCGGTTTGTGGGAGTGTTTATGTTGTTTTTTCTTGCATGAAACACACTTATCATTCAAATGAAAATGTTTCACATTAACGCCTTCAACTTGTCCATCTCTCATACCAAATTATTTATCTTTCTCAAATGAATATGCCCCATTCTTCTATGCCACATGATAGATTCTTTCTCAGTAGTCTTTGAAAGAAAACATGTAACTTGGCCCTGTGTCATTGTAGCCTTGCTCATGTCAAGAATTATATAATTTACTCTTGGAGGCTTTCAACATAATACACTCTTTCGGAATTTTGAAACCAGGCAGGTTTGAGGATGTAGCAAGCTTGTCACATATCTGTGAAACGCTCAGAACGATTGTAGTCAATCTGCTTCACATATGATATCTTCTCAAAACTTACTATCCAATTACTCACACTTCCCTCCTAGTTATATAACCTCGATTATTACTAGAAAAAGCAACATAACCTCCATTGATGTTCTTATTGTCAAATAGGAGTGTCATGTCCCCTGTCATGTGTCCGAAAGCTCCACTGTCAACAATCCAAAGACTGCTAACAGGGCCAACTAGAACTCCCTCCACCATTTAAAGAAATGGTTAGTTCATTCGGGGGACCCAAGCCTTGTTGGTCTTGGGTCTTGAAGTATTAACATTCACAGAGACAACCATAGCCGACACTAAAGCAACATGCTTTTGGATACTTCCATACTCACATAATCCATGTTAGAATTCTCTAACACAATGGAACATGGAGATTGACCAACATTCGGTGCTGATTGTTAGATCATGTTCATAGATGGAGCACCGTAATAACTTGCGGGTTTGCATCGGAGGATGAGTAGATGTGTATGATGAAGCTAAAGATACACCAAAATAGTTTGTTGCATTAGTTGGTTCCATACTTAGACAAAACCAGTCTGTGGTGCTGAACTCATACTAACACCAGAGGGCTGAAGATGATGAACTAGCATAATGCAGCTCCGGATTATGAGGAATCTGAGGTCTCTTCGCCTTCCTTTCTCCTCCATTTCCTTGTTCTCAAGCTTCTGAATGAACTCATTTAGTTTTCCAAAATGGAAATGAGTCCTTCTCCCTCAATACCTCCAAATGTTTGACTCCAATAAACTGGAAGTTCATCTACAAACTTTTCAACACATTTTGACATAGGATAAACAATTTCATAGTTAGAACGTTCAGACAATAAATGGAAAAATCTAGAAGTTAAATCTTTCAAAGTTTCATTTTCAACAAAGCTAAATTCTCATCTATCTTTTTTTAGCTCATCCATCCTAAGCTTCCTTGTCTTCTCATTGCCATCATTCCTGCTCTTCAAAGGTTCCCAAAGTTGCTTTGATGTCAGAGCATCCTCCTCCATATTCCGGTGTTGATCACTATCATCTTTCTGACCTTCTTATTCCTCATTACTATCATTATCATCAAAATCTTCTACACAATTCGGGATCCACTCCTAAACCTATTCCTCAATCCATACTTTGAACCCCGACTCATTCCATTTAAGAATGATAATATCATTCAATTTACCAATCCGATTACATAGAATCCCCATGCAAGTTTATGAAAAATCAATATCGTCAGTAGACACTTGAGCACCCTGTACCAATTTACCATACCTTTCCCGATCACATTAAAAACAAAACAGGGTTCAATGACAAGTGAAGAGGAACACCATGAATCTTAATCCATGCTATTCATTCACAAGGTATCACTTGGCCCTCCCATCGACAGATACCCTCAAACCACTCTTTTCCATGCATCTTCAATATCTTTGAAATAATTCACTAATTCTTCATCTTCAAATATTAGCAAAACATTAAATCCACCAATGTACTTAATCCCCACTTTAGAAGACCCGTGCTCCTTCAAACAGGCACCTCAAAGAAGCGAGTTTATTAAAAATCACATTAAAACCAAGGTTCAGTGTATTAGATAAATTCATACAAAACAGTTGCTTTTTAATTTTTTCCCCCAAATTTCACCGTGGTTTATATCAAATAGAAAGTGATTGGAGTTATTGCTTACAATTTTTAGAATAAATGGATTCACAATTTTTAGAATAAATGATTCACATTGTATAGTGACTAAAGTCATATAAGGTGATGCACTTGTCAAATCATATACACCGTATGATGCACAAAAAAATTGATACAGCACGCATGAGTTTTTTTTAATAAAACATATTTCTTCAATTCTTGACTGTCCAAATTACATTAAAACAGGCAGACGGACAACAAGCTGCGCAGTCACACCTTTCTGAATAGCAAAACCCAATCTTCTAAACACAAAACCCAACCACGAGTGTAACATAAAATTGCCTTATTATATGGCCTATAGGTTGTATGTGTTGGATTAATATCTGGTTATGTTAAGATATATAAAATTAAACTTTAAATTTTATGTTTATTAGGTATATGTATACGGAACCTATGTTAAGTAATGCGTGTAATGTATGTAATAGTATAAGACATTGTTAGTTGTAAACTTAGTTATAAGATTGTTAGCTTTAAGTAGAATAGATACAATATGGGTCAAACGGCTATGATTACAAGGCTGCAGCAATTTGTTGAAGATCAAATGGGTCAAAACAGACCAGAAAAGAGGGCAGCAGACAAGAAAAAGGCGGGACACATCATGAAAAACTAATCTACCCTTGACGGTTAAAAACAGTTATTGGCGCCAAAAATCCAACCGGTGGCAGTTGCAAACAGACACAACGATTCAGAGGATAACTGTCAGAGAACATACCGTTTGATTACATATATATAGAACCTATGTCTTTCGATTGTAATCACCAAGATTGTTTATTCCAAACATAATAAAACAATCCATATTTTCTGTCCAAAATCATTGTCTTGTTTCGATAAATTGTTCTTAGTTTCTTTGTTTGATTACAAACTTATTCAGAAAACAATTTCATCCGCTGCAAAATCAATAAGTCCAACAACTGGTATCAGAGCCAGATTTGTTTTCTGAAATACCTTTTAATCTTTCGAAAAGTTCAAAAGTCAGTCAACCAAAGATGTCTCAATCTTCTGAAGTGTCATGTGCCATAAACGGCATGAACAATTATCGAAGCCGTATCAGAAATAGAAGGAACAGAAGGGAAGTCACAAGGAGAAACATAATTGATACAAGGAAATGTTACTACTGTCATGAACCAGGACATCTCATCATTGCATTGCAAACATGAAAGAAAGGATGAAAAATGCCTTGTTAATCAAAGATGCAATCGATACTGGTATAAGTTACTATCCCATTGAAAAATATTAGTAGTGGTAGTGATTATATACTATATGGATCCGATAATCAATCATGGAGAGATACATGGTACGTCAGTCCAATATCCAAAACCATGTAGTCGGAAACCTTGATCATTTCCTGAAAATAAGAAAGTCATTCGGTGTAGAAAGTCGCTTTAAAGACAAGTTTGTATTTATTAGAGGAATTGGAATGATAGATATTACAGTGTATGATCATTCATTGATCATATCCTAATGTCTTTTTATTCCACTGATATAGAAGAAAATGTCCTAAGTCTATCTCAATTGAAACTGCAAGGTTTCATAGTAAAGTTAGAAGGGAATAAGTGTTATGTGCAAAACATGTTCAAGAAGGAAAGTATACAGTTTATAAATGAGAAAGGAAAATAGAGATGAAATAGAAACTATGTTTTACGAATTAAAGTTGGAAGAACATGAAAGAAAGAAAGAAGAATATCTGAATCAGTATTTCAGCGAATTAAATAGTGATTCAGAAAGTAACATAAGAAAGATGGAAGACATTGTTCAAGAGATAAACATAGATTCTATGGAGAAGTCTATAGAGTTCTTGGATATCATAGAAAATCTAGAGTTTCCTTGGGCACATAAAGAGATATTAAAGGATCCCTTCTTGAGGATGGTTGATTGGTTTTCTAAATTTCTACTTAAAAGTTGATAATCGGCCAATTCCTCCAAGAATAGAGAATGGAAAAAGGATAGACTTGTATGACTTGTATGTAATAGTGAAAAGAGAGGTGTGGACACCGTAGAGTATCAAGTTATAATTTATGGGTGGTCGTTGCAAAAGAAATGGGTCTAGACTATGAAGACAATGACATTGTAAGAATACTGTACGCCCAATATTTAGATGTACTCGAATGGCAATATAGAGTAAACACTGTGGCTAGACAAAATCGACAAGGCAGCACAAGTTCTGATATAAGGGACAGTCAAGAGATCATGCAAGAAGCAACAGGTGTGATACCATTTCTGAACAAGAATGTTCAAACTTCTGAAGAGGATTATGCTCTTTAAATGGGAGGGGATTGGATCACAGCCAAGAAATTGATGAAGAAAAAGAGAAAGTATGATTTCACAAGAGTGGAACAAGCATTGAAGGAAGCCATCGAAACACTGCCCAAGAACAAAAGGAATCCAAGTTTAATTTAGGGGCAGGTGTTAGATATATAAATTAAACTTTATATTTTATGTTTATTAGTATATGTATTCGGAACATATGTTAGTAATGTGTGTATGTATGTAATAGTAAAAAGACATTGTTAGTTGTAAACTTAGTTACAAGATTGTTAGCTTTAAGTAGAATAGATACAATATGGGTCAAACGGCTATGATTACAAGGCTGCAGCAATTGTTGAAGATCAAATGGGTCAAAACAGACCAGAAAAGGATGGCAGCAGACAAGAAAAAGGCGGGACACATCATGAAAAGACTAATCTACCCTTGATGGTTAAAAACAGTTATTGGCGCCAAAATCCAACCGTGTGGCAGTTGCAAACAGACACAACGATTCAGAGGATAACTGTCAGAGAACATACCGTTTGATTACATATATATAGAACCTATGTCTTTCGATTGTAATCACCAAGATTGTTTATTCCAAACATAATAAAACAATCCATATTTTCTGTCCAAAATCATTGTCTTGTTTCGATAAATTGTTCTTAGTTTCTTTGTTTGATTACAAACTTATTCAGAAAACAATTTCATCCGCTGCAAAATCAATTATAAGTCCAACAGGTTAAGGGACTAATTGCACAAGATTAAGGCATCGGCCAGTGGAGTCATAAAACATGTAGGTAATTGGCTTAAGGGATTATTGGGTTTTGCATGTAACTTGGGGATATTCATAGCTGTGTCTAGGGTAAGTGTATGAGGAATTATTATAATTGAGTTTTGAGAATGCTTTTGAGTTGAAATAATACATGGGTTTACCCTAATCTTGTGTGTTATCAATATTAACATTTTGAATTGATAGTTTCTCGCCTTTGTGTGGATTGGAGAAAACCGTGAAGGCGACAAAAGGCGAAGGAAATCTGTTCATTTTTTAAGAAGAGAATTCGGTTTTGGTCTTGGTCTTGGCTGAGAACAAGAGGTTGAGATGCGAAGAAGTGCAACATATCTGATAAGACAACTAGAACCATACCACTACTGAAGGGAAGGGAATCTAGTTTGCAATCGATTCGTTGTCCTATGCTAACCACTCCAAACTACGTCTGGTCGTTTACGTATAACGGCAATCCTCAAGGTTTGGTATGATACAAACAAGTAGTATCGATGATGACAATAATAACAAGGCAAATAATTTATTTGTATCCGTCAGTGCCCGGAGCCATGAAGACTTGTAATTTAGGAGTGGAACAGATTAAGGAGGTACGACTTCAAGCTCTGTCAACTGAGTTAGATAATTTTAAGATGACCGAAACAAACACCATTGATGACTTTGCCGAAATGTTATCGTGTATTATATTCAAAATCAATTACTTTGGGTGAAGCCATAAATGAATATAAGATGGTTAAAGAAGTTCCTCAAAGGCCTTCACTATGGAAAGTATATTTAAATCATTGTTTCTTTTAAAACAAACGTTGGATTTGAAGACTGTTGAGTACAGTGGTGGATCTAGACTAAAATTTCAAGGGTAACGTTAAATATTTTTTACAGCTAGTACTTTGATACAATGTAATCGAAAGAAAAATAAAAACATGATAATAAATAAGATTAAACACATGCCTAAAAGATTTCCCATTTAGGTTACGTCATACAACTTTTGTGTAATGAAGCCGTTGTGATAAGTTTTTTCTTAGTCATCGAAACCGTACAAATTTTAACATTCTCTTTGCAAATAGTGGTACGGTGACAAACAGAGCCGATACCGACCGAACAACATCCATACCAGTGTCGGTGTTACCGAAACCGACATCGACATTTGTTTTTATGGTTTTCTATCGATGTAAAACAAGACGTCATAAAAGTTTTGTGGATAAAACCACTATAAACAGACTTTTATTTTTATTTTTTGTAACCATTGAAAGAAGGCATTATAAATTTTAACCACCTCATAGCAACGCGTGAGTTCAACGTACTAGTTTCAAACATATAGTAAACTATAAAGTGTATTAGTGTAAACCCTAATCTATATTAAGTAAAAAGAAAAAGAAAACTATTCATGGAGTGGAGCAAGTCGCCAGAAGAAGTAGGTCGGAGCCGGTCGCCAGATGAAGCAGGGGCGGTAAATTTTGACTTTGAAGGGGTGGACTGGATTGTGAGTTGTGAATCGTGGAAGAAGTAGGGAGGAATGTTGTATTTTTGTTGCTGTTTGAGTACTGGAGACTTGGAGTATCGGGTTGGAATTACGTTGGGCGTTTGAAGTTTTATTAAAATTGACATTGGCTTTTAATTTTTATATAACAAACACATGGGGCTTTTCTAAGTTTGAGTTTAGTAAATTTATTTGAGGGCTTGAGGGGTACCATAAAATAATTTCAAAAATAGAGAAAAAATTATTTGAGGTGTAACGAAATAAAAAAAAAACGTAACAAATAAAAAATTTTCCACTTCGCCGTAAAAGCTGAGGGGCAGGTGCTACCCCTCACCTTAAGATAAGTCTGCCCCTAGCTAGTTGAGTAGGAAGATATTACACAGATTATGCGTATGAAGAATGCTTGAAAGAAAATGACATAGCCTCCGAGTCATAATCCAAACTATTATTTAACACACACCAAATCATCCTCTTCAGGTCAGCGCGACCGTAACTCAGGTCAAGGTTCATGTGAACAAGATGGAGCATGAAGCCAAGGAAGGCGTGAGTCTGGTTAAACTTGAGTACCACAAGAAGGTTCAAGCAACGGATATCAAGCCAAAGGTAAGAATCGAACATGTATAAGTGTTACCACAAGAAGCTGGTTTAACTAACTTGAAAGACGTAATATAAGTAAAAAGGACACCTTAGGAATTATGCCGTTGAGTTCTAGGAAGATTTAGCTAGGATGCTTCATTGATTGTTCCTAGGAATTCTGTGGTATAGATTCGCACTACAATAGTACTTTGTTTTGAACGGCAAATTTTTTATTACACCTTAATTTTACCTCACCTTGCACTTGCAAGGATTTGAACCCACAACCTCACATTTGCAAGGGGGACACCATACCATACCACTACAAGAGTACTTAGCTTTGTTTTTTTTTCCTTGAGTTGGCAATTATAGTTGATTACTATTAGACATCATTTAGTATTTTACTCAGACTTTCTTAGAGAATCTACAATAGCACT
Source organism: Ambrosia x helenae (assembly GCA_030844895.1). NCBI lineage: Eukaryota > Viridiplantae > Streptophyta > Magnoliopsida > Asterales > Asteraceae > Ambrosia > Ambrosia x helenae. The sequence goes on along the minus strand of JAUTDX010006787.1, from coordinate 16,754 downwards.
ACTTTTTTAAATGGAGTTAGGCACAAGGTTGTTTGTCTTAGCGATAATATTCATCTTAGAGATAATATTGTATTTTAGATAAAGATTGTATAGTTATTATTGATAGAGATCGTTTCCATGTTTATCTTGTATTATCTCCCCTATATATAGGGCTTTGTATTCTTTGTTATGATCAATGAGAATTACCGATCTATAAACACTTTTATGGTATCAGAGCTACGACTCTAACCCTAATCCTTAAACCTTCCTTTTTTTTCGAAACAGCATTCTGCTCTGCCGTTTTTTTTCTGTTCGACCAGACCTGCATTCGCTGGTCTTCTCCTCTTTTTAAGCCATGGCTAAAGACACAGACATCCCAGAATCTTCGGCTATGGCCAAACCCACACCTCTTCACCCCCGCCTACTCTGTCACAAACATCAACACCAAAATCCGATCCTGGACGGCGCTAAAGTTACCTACACCCAGTGGGTTAAACTTTTTCGCCTGCACGCCACCGCATATAAAGTACTACAACACATCGATGGCACCAACCCACCAGCCGAAACCGATGCTGGAATACCCACTGTGGCTTCAACTCGATGCACTGGTGCTACAGTGGATTATCGGCACGGTCTCGGACAGTCACCTTCCCCGGCTCATGGGTCAGGTTTCGGCCCGCCTGGCTGAAACTAGAAAAACAATATTTGAGCAATAAGAAAGCTAGGGCTGCTGCTTTGGAGACACAATTTTGCAATTTAACTCTTGCCAACTACTCCTCGGTTAATGATTATTGTTAACGACAGAGTGATCTTGCAAACCAATTGGAGGACGTTGATCACCCGGTCACCGAATCCCGTCTTGTTCTACAATTGGTGCATGGATTACCACAAGAATATGACACCACCGCCTCACTTATCCACCAGAATAATGCCGATTGGGACACCGCCAGGACCCATGCTACAAGACGAGGTTATTCGTATGGAGGCAAGGAAACCGGCTGCTTCTTTTGTCCTCTTAACTCAACAACAATCCAACCCTCACCCACAGCCCACTTCGGCTCCAGCTAACCCGCACCCCAACCCGAAACCAAACTCGTATTCCACTTCATATGGTTCACGAGGGCGGGGACGTGGACGGGGCCAAGGGTATCCTTCCAACAGAGGGGGACGTGGACGTGGCCAAGGAAGACAACAGTCCGGATGGGTCCAACAAATGTCTTCATACCCGACATGGGCCTGGTGGGCTCCACCACCGTGCCCCTATCCCACACAACCGGCCTGGCCTAACCGCGCCAATCCTAATCATCCCAACAGCAGTGGCAGCGGCCCATTTACAGCATTCAGCCCCTTTACTTCTGGTCAGGGTCCGTCCTCGGCGCCAAACCAGTCTACTCAGACCCAGTTCGCTGACTATGTCCCATAAAATCAGCCCTCGGCGCCTCCATATTATGGGTATAATGCTCTTTGCCCCTCTGACTTGAGTGCAGCTCTCTCTACTTTGCAACTCAATAATTCAGACCCGACTAACTACATGGACACTGGAGCAGAGGCTCATGTCACGCAAGATCAAGGTATGATTTTGAATCCCATCTTCATCTAATGCATATCATAAAATTTTGGTTGGCAACGGCGATTGTGTTCCAATGCGAAATCCGGTACTGGCTTTTACACCCTACCAAACCGAACTTATATTTTGCCTAACCTTCTTTATAGCCCCACATAATTAAAAACCTTATCTCGGTAAGGCGTTTTACTCGTGGATAATTGTGTTTCTATAGAATTTGATCCGTTTGGTTTTTCTTTGAAGGACCTTCACAATGGAAGAATTCTTTCCCGCCACAATAGCTCCGGGGACCTATATCCAGTCACACCACCGCAACTTCCGCCTCAAGCTTGCTATCTCACCATCGTCTCTCTTCCTTGGCATGAGCGCCTTGGCCATCCAGGCACCCAAGTTTTAGATGTTCTTAGTCGTAATTCTATTTTTTCATGAAATAAAAACCATAAGTCTAAATTTTGCAACTCTTGTCATGTTTCTAATAGCAAGCGTTTACCTTTTTATGCTTCTAATTCTTTTACATTTGCACCCATTGATATCATTCACTGTGACCTTTGGACCTCACCTGTGCCTAGCAAAAGCGGTTATAAATATTATATGGTAGCTTATAGACAATTTTTCACACTTTGTTTGGGTTTACCCATTAAAATATAAATCCGAAACATTCCCGACTTTGTGAAATTTCACCGTCTAATTTCTACCCAATTTAACCGTCCCATTAAAACTTTCCAATGTGACCTTGGGGGGGGGGAGGAGTTTGATAATAATGCATTCAATACCATTGCAACCCAACAAGGTCTTCTTTTCCGCTATGCTTGTCCACAAACCTCTTCCCAAAACGGGCGTGCGGAACATATGATTCGTCGCCTTAATGACGTCATTCGTGCCCTCCTCATCCATGCAAACCTTCCACCCTCCTTTTGGGTGGAAGCTCTTCAGACCGCCACTTACCTACACATCATCTTACCTACAAAACGCCTTAAATTCTTTACCCACCTTTGCCCTTTACCTACGTCACCCTACTTATGATCACTTACGAGTGTTCGAGTGTGCCTGCTACCATAATACCTCCGCAACCAAACCCCATAAGCTTCATGCAAGGGCCATCCGGTGCATCTTTCTTGGCTATCCTTCGGACTTCCGGGGATACCGATGCTTCGACCCATCAAACCGGCCGGGTTCATCTTTCACGACACGTCACCTTTGACGAGTCTTCTTTCCCTTACACTATACCAAGCCCGGTCTCATCCTACACATTTTGGACGACTCCGTCCCACCCAATTTCACCTTTTCAGCCCCACCAAGACTCTCAAACAACCCTCAACCCATCGGCCCAAACAGCCCTCATCCGAGACCCAGCCCACCTACACAGCCCGCACCTACATCCGCTCCTATTACCTACTCTAGATGGCCCAAACCCCCACCCAACCAGCCCAAAAAAACTAGTCCACAGCCCACCCACCCCACGTACCTCCCGGTTTCCAGCCGTTACCCAACACACGGCCCACCACGTCTCCACAATCCACTTCCCAGGCCTAACCCACTAACACCCATCCGATGACCACCCGGTCTAAAACCGGATCTCTAAAGCCCAACATCCCTCTTAATCTTCACACTGTTACCATAGCTCCCATCCCTAATACCTATGCCAATGCTTTTTCGGATCCGCATTGGACACACGCCATGCAAGCCGAATTTAATGCCTTGCGGAAAATGAAACATGGGATTTGGTACCTAGACCGGTTCACAGACCCGTTATTCGCTACATGTGGCTATTTCGCCATAAATTTAAATCTGATGGGTCATTGGAGCGCTATAAAGCGCGTTTGGTTGTTAACGGGAAATCTCAAACCGTGGGATTGATTGTGAGGACACTTTTAGTCCGGTCGTTAAGCCGACCACTATTCGCACTGCTTTGTCTTTGGCTGTATCACGCTCTTGGCCCATCCATCAGCTGGATGTCAAGAACGCTTTTTTGCATGGTGATTTACAGGAAACAATTTTTATGCATCAGCCACCGGGATTTGTTGATAAATGCTTCCCGAACTTCGTCTGTCGATTGAAGAAGTCATTATACGGCTTAAAACAGGCGCCACGGGCGTGCTACCACTCGATTTGCCACGTTTATTTTGTCACAGGGATTTCAGAGCAGTGCATGCGACACTATTTCTTCATTTATTCTAAGGGCGCTCACACGGCCTATTTATTATTATATGTGGATGATATTATCCTCACAGCATCCACGGATGCTTTCTTACAGGAGATTATTCGTGAGCTCTCATGAGAGTTCGCCATGACTGATCTAGGTCGGTTACACCATTTTCTCGGTATTACGGTCACTCATCAGCAGCATGGATTATTTTTATCTCAATCCCAGTATACAAAGGATATTATTAATCGAGCTTCGATGTCTGCCTGTAAACCATGCACCACTCCCGTTGATCTTTCTTCGAAGCTGAGTGCCACTGATGGCCCCCTCTTTCATGACCCCACGTTATACAGAAGTCTTGCCGGAGCCCTGCAATATCTGACTTTTACTCAACCAGATATTTCCTATGCTGTTCAGCAAGTTTGTCTTTTTATGCATGAGCCTCGGGATGCTCACTTTTCGTTTATGAAGCGTATTATTCGATATTTGCAGGGCATGATTGATTATGGTATTCACATTGTTAAATCGGCAGTCAACTCTCTTGTTGCTTACTTTGATGCCAATTGGG
>JAUTDX010006787.1:0-7500 GCA_030844895.1 Ambrosia x helenae | reverse complement strand
ACTAATGGTGATTTCTGGATAACGGGTCAACAAAACACAAACAAATGGTTTCAAACACAACAAAGGGATTCCTAATTTGCCTTTCTCATCTATGTGCATGTTTTGCCTACAACTTTAGCATGTATCAAATCACACAAATGCTGCAACAAGGAAATATTTCGCCTACTCTCAACAAATGAACATATATATCAATATCTATCAATCTAGCAGACTCAAAATCTCACAAAGTAGGGATATAGGTTGCCGACATGTAGCATATGCAATTCCTAAAAGCATGTTACCCCTAGTTAGGCATCTCTTTTCAATTTCCATAAAAACGCTTGTCAGAAAAACTGTCATGAAACTTAAAGGGATGACCATGATCAAGGGTCTCATTTTTCATACTCGGCAAAGGACTCGTTAGCAACTGAAAACGCGGCTTTTGTGCCTGATCAAATGAAAAAGGTGACATCTTGCAAGAATTTTTTTTTTCATTCATATTTTTCTTTCAAAATTTCAAAAATTTCTCAATTTTTCTCACAAATATGCAAGTGTTCCCCCCAAGTATCCTAGGGTCACCCATCCCCACACTTGGGATACATTGTCTCCAATGTATGGTTTTCAATCCTTCACTACTCAACATGTTCAACCTCAATCACTACCTACCAGAGCTGACTAACACCCCAAAGTAACAAAAGAAACCAATCCCTTCACGAACAGATTTTCACACCACCAACTTTCATAAACAAGCAACAACAAAAGAAAAGGAAGGAGCACATGGACGTGATTCACTCCCCCATCAAATGCGTATCGACTCTGATGCGTATCGGATTGAATACCCCACCTATCATGTCCGCACAACTTTCCCACACTTGACTGCTGCAATGGCTATGAAACAACGAAAACACACAAAACAAATAAAAGAAAATAAATAAAACACATACCTCGGGCTGCCTCGCAAGAGCGCTAAGTTTATTAGTCTACAGCCGGACTTCATACTTGCTATATCTCTCATGGTGGTCGAACAGGATGCTCGCCTCCCTCAGCTTCAAAACACATTCTCTGCCTATACTCCAATGGGTCATGAATTATATTCCACCTTGGATCATCCGCTGCTAAGTTGGTGTTTCCTTGTCCTAACTCAGGCGGTTTCTTAACCTTCTTTTTCTTTCGAGCCTTCCCACTAGTGTCTCCCATCCTGTTAACCATAAGACACTCCTCCTGTGCTTTTGGGTCAGTTAAATTTGAAAACACGTTTAAACTCAATTTTCTATCCCCAAATCTCATACTTACCATTCCATCAACACAGTTGATTTCTGCATGAGCAGTTGCTAAAAATGGTCTACCGAGTATAATCGTGTGTGGTGTGCCTTTAACATTTTTCTCACAATCTAGTACCAAGAAATCAACCGGATAGTTGCAATCTCCCACCTTAACTATGACATCAGTCAACATTCCCCTGGGATGTATGGGGTTTTGATTAGCCAACACCACAGTGGTGCCAACTTTTTGTAAAGGACCAAATTCATATTGGTCATACATACTTCCTGGAAGAATGCTAACACAAGCTACAAGATCTAGAAGTGCCTAGTCAATTTTAAGTTCCCCAATTTGTATTGAAATAAGGGGCACTCCCGGATCTTGGCGTTTGGGTGGAAAAGTACCAGACAAAGCGGCACGTATATGTGCCGGTAAATCAAACTGTTTTGGCAGCTTGTTGTGCCGATTCTGGGGTACTCGACTCTTTTAAGTTCTCAGCATGAGTAGGAATTTCTTGAATGGTATTAAGTAAGGGTAAATTGATTTTTACTTGTTTAAAATTTTCACCTCTCATCCTTTGGTGGGTCATTTTTATTTAAAACCACTCTTTTAGATGGGTCCATTAAAGCCAAAGGAAAGGGTGCAGATTTGAGTTTCTCACCCTTGTCCTTGCCCTCCTTTGAACTTTCACTGAAAAACTTTTCACAAAACATTTTTTTTCAAATTTTTAACCTTAAAGTTTGATTGTGAAAGTGTCTCCTGCTCATACTCAGAATTGGAAAGAGACTAACCACATTAATGTATACATTCCTTGCAGTTGATGACTGATGTGCTGGATTTACTGTGGTGGTGCTCGGTAACTTACCTGGATCTTGACGGATAGCGGACAACTCTTCAGCAATTTGACCAACTTACTTTGCCAATTCCTTGTAATGTTTGTCTCGAATCTCATTGTCCTTCCGGATCTCCTTCATGCAATCTCCTGTCAGCTTCATGAACTCTCCTGTTGACTTCATAAACTCAGTCAACATTTTCTTTCATTGATCCATCTTGCCCTCAAGAACCACCCTGCTGATTTCCTTGACTTCGCCAGTTGCCTTGAGAACTCCCTTGGTTATTGCCTTGCTGATAACTTCTTTGATTGTTGTAGTTCCCTTGGTTTGAATATCCTCTCTGATTGTTTTGGTTGGGTACCTTTGATGGAGGATTCAACTGGTTAGAAGTATTATTGTAACTAAAATTAGGGTGATTTCGCAAACCTAAGTGATATGAATTAGAATTCATATCATGTTGTTTCTGTTGGTCGCCCAGTTGATTCACTTGCTCACTTCTTCGTTTTTGTGTAGGACAATTTGCGTCCACATGTCCCCAATCATCACAAATCGAGCACACTGCAAAAGAACTCGCTGCTTTTGCTCCTTCACCCTTTCCTACGCTTTTACCTGCTGTTAGTTGTGCAATCTAGCGTTCTAAACTTGCAATCCTCTTCTCAGACTCTTCTACTCGCACGAGCCTGCCTCTTTGAAGTCACTGGCCAACCTCTCCATGTATTCCCAATCCACATCTTCATGGTTAGTCAAAAACGTACCATTGCTGTTGGCATTTAAATCCCTAACATCTTCGGTTAGTAAACCGTCATAGAATGACTTAATCAGCTCCCACATAGGTATATCATGGTGTGGGCATTTCCTTAGCAACTCCTTGAACCTGGTAAAAGCTTTATGAAAATGGTTCACCCGACTGTTTTTGGAAGTTTCTAATGGCCTCCCGAGCCTCAGTGGTACGAGTCATGGTGTAGTATTCCTCTAAGAACTGTTGTTGAAGATCCTGCCATGTGAAGATACAACCCGCTGGCAGTGAATGGTACCATAATCTCGCTTGATCCTTGAGGGTGAACTGAAACATCATCAATCTCACATCATCCTGACTAAACCCATGTCCCTCAATGGTGTTACAGATACTCACAAACTCAGCAATGTGTAGATATGGTTCCTCTGTTGCCTTACCATAGAAACACGGAAGGTGGTTCTGATGTGGTGGTACTACAGGTGAGGTGTGCTCGGTGGCCACAGGAATAAAGTGACTCCCTACACCTTGTACAGGAGGTCTATAGTTCACCCGAGGTGCTCCATCTACATATTGTTTTTGTCCATTCCCACGTACTTGATTTCTTGGTTTATTATGAGGGACCCCTCTCTGTACCTGATTCTGTCCCCTCATATTAAACCTCGCTGATGTCTCTGCTGATATTGTGGACCGAACTCATCATAGTCGAACTGATCCTGATTCATGTAGTACCCATCATCATCAACTGCTCCATCCCAATCAGCAACTCTACCATTAAAAGTACCCGCTACACCCTACATACTGTCATTTTCATAAAGTGAATCTGTTGCTCTATTACTGTGCGATCTTGGGTTGCGGTTTTGTGGTGGTTGTCGATTTAAGGTTAATGGTCGGTTGGGTTGTTGTTGTGGGGCCTCAAAAGCTGGATCATTTTCATGATGTTCTTCCCACTCGTCATGATCTTGACGGCCTTGCTGAAATTGTCTAGAACCGCCAGTGTTTGGATCTGGGTGAAGTTGTTGGAATGGTAGTGGTTGTAAAGGTTGCGATGTTTGAAATGGTGGTGGAGGCATATTGCCCAATGGGACTTGTTGTGGTGGTATTGGGTCAGGTTAGTTGGTTGGGTGGAGGTTGGTTATCTCGGTTACTATGACGGCTCATGATTGGTGTTTGTTGGTTTTGATGAATTGCTATGTTTCGTCTAGCTGTCTTTTCAATCTTCGGATCATAAATTAGCGGTGAAGCTTTGCCCGAATAACGTGTATGATGCATGCAATTTAATTACCTGTACAGACACAAACAAGCAAACCATGCGTATTACTGAACTAAACAAAACAAACAAAACTTAAACTAAAATACTAGAAAAAGAAAATATTTTTGGTTATTTTTTAAGAAAAGCAATAAAAACTAAAACAAAACTATCTAACTAAGCGCACCGATTCCCGGCAACGGCGCCATTTTGATCGATGTTCTTGGGTTAGTAAAAAATAAGTAAAATATAGTATTGTGAAAGTGAGTCGTCTGCAAATGGAATTGGTGGAAAGTATAGTTTTGTAAATTAACTAATTAAATTAAAACCTAATTGTTTTGTTGTTTGCTTTGAAATTTAAGAAAATGAATTTAAGAAGTTGTAACAATAATAGAAAAGAAGTAACCCCCTCCGAGCTTCCGGTTCAATGATTCACCAAAACCTGGTTAAATGATAGGATACCACATAGACATGGCTTTGTTGAACGATTTCAAATCAAGTGATAACGGAACACAAGTTTTTAATAATAACCTGTACAATTCAATTACCAACCCACGTATATCAATTACCCTCCCAATAATCAAACTGCTCACGATGCAAGAAAACTTAATGCGAATGATAAAACGATAAGCAATTGAGACACACGTGAATTGTTTAAAATGATTGAAATCACAAATATTCTTCAAACTAATGAAAAACAATCCAAACACCAAATCAAACAAGTTAAACGATTTCACAAACAAACTGTGCACCCGGAGGTGGTTACAATAGTGTTTAGCCGCTCATATCGTTCATCGTGGTTGCTTCCATGGATGATTTAGATGATAGATTCATGAAAGGAATGATTAAAGTGTTTAGGAATTGTGAAATTCGTCCTAGAATGGTCCAAGACGGCTAGGGTTCAAGAGATTTTCGTTTTTGGGATGGTTTATCTTTAAATATGATGAAACCCAAAAAATTCGCATATGATTAGTAAATGGCGCCAGGTGGCGCCACTTTTCACCCATTTTGGCGCCAGGTGGCGCCACCTCACTCAAAATCCCTAATGTGCGCCACTTTGGCGCCACCTGACCGTGAAATACCCAAACAGGGCACCAAACCTTGTTTTCTTCATAAAAACTTCGTTATAACTCCTGTTTTCTTCGATTATTGCGGCCTTTGTCTTCATATTTCATAGCTCTATCATGTTATCCATTTTAATCTTTAGGTCCAATCATGAATTTTCTCCAAAACACGTCCAATATTCGTGTTTAACCTGAAACATTCCGAACTTGCGTAGTTATCTTATTCATCATATATAATCATCAAAACCACATAAAAAACACACAGTTAGGCATATTATTGAACATTCATTATCATTCCATCTCTTCTGACCCGTCTGGTCCTAAAGCGATGAGGGAAAGATGGGTATCACGCGGTCCATCATCTTCTTCTTAAAAATGCATCCTTTAAATTCGACTTTTCGGGGCCTTCTGCTTTGTATCGAATTCTTCTCGGGTTTAATCTTTTTTACACTTTAAAACCCTAAAACAAAAACTTCTTTTCTGTTCTAAAATGGTTCTTGACTGATTTCCGGCGTCTTCTCTTTGCCGAAATTTTTGGCAGGAAAACAGTTCTCTTCCGTTTGATCTTTGTTCTGGCTCGTTTGATTGCGTCTATCTGGTAAATTGAGGATAATAACCAAGTCTTAATTGAACAAACAATCTCTGATGTTAAATTACGGCTCTTGACTGAATTTCCGATTGACTTGTGAAAACTGTGTTGATTTGTAAATATAACTTTATTTATGTTTATATGTGGTGAATATTAAACTTATGTATATGTATGTAATATGTGTAGTATATGTATTTATGTAAAACAATTAGAAGGTCATTAGAATAGTTAGTAGAATGGATACTAAACATATGGGTCAAAACACAAGAAGATACTCGACAAGATCATCAAAACAGGCTGCAAAGGACAAAATCAAGGCTGCATACTTATATCCATTCGCATCAGAGAAGCAAAGACAAAGCAGCAGCGATATTGTTCTGAAAGAATGATTCGAAAGATACATTGAGACTGAAAAGACTAATATACCCTTATGGTTATGTTAGTTATTTTTGGCGCCAAGACTTAAGTCAAACCGGTGGGAATGATCATCACAACGGTTAAAAAACAGACGCGCCTATTCGAAATGTATATATATCAAGATAAGACACAATGGATCAGTTATCAAGATTGTATCACAACAACAATCCTCTTTGTCGAAAACTTCCAGAATTCTTTGTGTTCTTTCAATCATTTGTATCAAACCTTGTATTATCCTATTCTATAAAATCAGTTGTTTCAAGTGTATCGTATATATCATTGTTTATCTTGTTTAATTCCGCTGCATAATCGAGGTCTGGGGCCAACAAACTGGGGACGCCAATCAGATTCTTTTCAAAGATTTGTATTTCGTCTTCGTCTTCCCAGGAGTGTCTCGCTCTGATACCATGTTGAGTTTCCCTTGTCTCGTGTATTAAATACATGGATTTGTGGTTATTATGGGATGAACAATGAGTATGCACATCAATTGTGATGTGCAGGGACTCGACACGAAGGAATAGAGGAAGGGAAAAAAAAAATATACACACACTTATAATCTTATTCTCATTAAACACAAATGTTTACAAATGAAGGTATTTATACCAAAGGTCTTTGACGGTTATTTACCGTTTTTAACTTAACCAACATAACTAATATTAACCGTCATAATAAACAGACACAATGTTCTGTTTTTGGCGCCAAACACACTGTTTAACTTTTGATTTCTTGATTAATTTAATTCTAACATATAATGTATGGAAAAGATACCTTAAGAATTATATCGCCAATTTCTTGGAATATTTAGCAAGGCTACTTCTATAATGTATTGTTTCTAGGAATTCTGTTGTGTTAGATTCGCACAACAAGAGGACTTAGCTTTGTTGTTTCATTTAGTTGGCTATTATAGCTGATTTACTATAATATCATTTAGTATTTTCCGCAGACTTTAGAGAATCTGCACGAGGTTATTTTTGCTTGTTTGTTTGATGTTGAAATTTTATAAAAACATGTTAATGGGTAAACACAGTAAACAATAAGGATCCTACTCCACAATTTGTCTGCAGCATGTGGGACGTATTTCCAATTTAAAAATGCTAACAAACACTTTTCAATAACAAATAATCAATTTCTCAGTATTTACTTTCAGCCATCTTCTAGTAACTGTCATTTGGTTAATGACATTGAACTGCATAGCATAATATTAGCGAAGGCATTGATCAATGTCATTCCAATAAAGTGTTACATTGTACTTGCGCTTTCTAAGGAAGAATAAGCATTGAGGGTGCTGCCATTTTTTTGGTGTGGTAATATTAGCTTACACCGTATATATGTTCTTGCAAAATGAATCATATATCTTGAATGGTTTACAATCGTAG
>JAUTDX010006786.1:0-29843 GCA_030844895.1 Ambrosia x helenae | reverse complement strand
GAGTTGTGATGGCTGAGTGGAGAAAAATCGGTGCGCCACACCTCCGAGGGAGCGATTCCTCGCCGATTCCAAGGCCGAGTTGGCTGAGTTTTGTAATACTAATCAAACATCTATAAGATAAATCTACACATAACAAACCCGCATAACGGCTCTTAAAACAATCGCGCAATGCACGATTTCGAAACCCCTAGTTTTTTTATAAAACATACATTCATAAAACTTCTACTTCCATTTCCAGATTATATAAGAAATTATACTTCATTCAAAAAATGTTTTGGGAAAAATATAAGTGGCCTTAAATGGATTTTTATTTTTATTCAAAATGTGTTTTGATTTAATAAAAAGTAAGTATTTAATTTGGATACACATTGTACCTGATCACTGCATTATAATTTTAGACTATGTGTTGTGGCTCATCTTAAGCACAAACTCTATCCTCTCATATCATGAAAACTGGACGCTGACGTGGGCACCGGATAAAGGAAGTTGCTCGCTCACCTGACCCTGTTGTGACTCACATTGACCTCCCATGTTAGCAGCCCCTCAAAAGAGTCGTTGCTCTCTTCTCCCTCCGACGCTAACCCAAGTGAGCACATTCACGCCAGCTCGCTCGCGGCTCCTCCCTCGCGCCATCAGTTTGTCGTATTAGCGAGCCACGTAGGTTGTGGCTCGCTCATGCTTGCTCTATGCGTACCATAACACACAACCTTATAAATATTAAACAATGTGGACCCCTACACGAACGCTAACGTGGTAATAACACATATTTGTTTGGTATTACCACATATTTGTTTGGGTTTCCCCATGTTGTAAAAGTTAAAACATATAAATTGAATTGTCACTTAGAGGGTGTTTTCGGATTGCTTATTTAACTCAATAAACACTTTGAAAAGTGCTCATTTAAAGTGTTTTTGTTAAAAGTGCTTATTGAGTTATGACTTTTTTTAAAATGAGTTTTAAAAAAGTGTTTAGATAGTTTTTTTAGTGGGAAAAGCCAATAAGCCAATAAGTCAATAAGTTATTTAAAAAAAAGTGTTTGACTTAGGTTATTCGTGTAAAATGACCAAAAAGCCAAAAGTTAGGATTTCTGACTTCTTAAAAACAGTTTTTCAACCTATATCAAAAGGCCAATAAGTTAATAAGAACTTTTTAAAGAAACCAATAAGCCAATAAGCACTTTTTGAATGCAATCCAAAACACATTCTAAACTGAAAAAAAATATAATCAACCTTTTTAAACAAAAGTAAAAATATAAGGTTTAAGTGTTTTAATTAGTGACAACCCATCGATATCAACTGTAAAAGAGGCACACGAGAAAAGAATATCTCTATGACGTGGAGTATTTTTTTCTACAACATTTACTTTTTTAGGAGTTCAGATAAGAAAGACTAAAGATAAATCGTTTTTAAATAACTGAGTTAAGTAAAAAAAGAAAAAGAAACACCGAGATGATACTTGATCTTTGGAATTTCGTGGTGGATGGTGAACGATGGGTGGTGGTGGACAGTGTTAGTCAAAGCAATCAGTCAAAGCAAATATCTCGGAGCTAATGTCTCGGCTCCATCACCTCCTCCATTATCTCCTCTGTCATTCATTGTTGTTCATAATGTTTTCTTCTTCTTGCTCATAACATTGTATTATAAATACCCTTGTAAATCAATGAGAAGAACCATCCTTGAGAAATTCACATGGTATCAAAGCCTTAGTTTTTTTTCTTTTCTCCCTACTGCCCTCGACTTGGGTCGCCTGCTGCCCACGACTACGGTCGTATTTTTTCCTTCCTTCCCCCTTCCGGACACCCCTCCCTGTTGCCTGTTTTCAAACTTGCTCCCATGGCTGATCAGGATGCTCGCACTGCACCCCCTTCTGATACCACAAAACCTTTACCTTTGCACCCGGTATACTCGATCACTAATATTCAGCAGAAGGTTCGAGTTCTGTACGACGTGAAGGTATCATACACCTCATGGGTCCGACTCTTTAAATTTCATGCTCATGGATATCGGGTGCTTGACCACATTGACGGTACGCCGCCGCCTCAACAAACTGATCTCTCCTATGCCACGTGGCTGGACATCGACTCCATTGTCTTACATGGATTTACGGAACCTTGTCTGATGATTTGCTATTAGGGTTATGACCACTAGCGAATCAACTGCCTACGAAGCATGGGTCTGCTCCAAAAGCAGTTTCAAAACAAGGGAGCACGGATTGCGGCCCTTGAACACGAGTTCGCAAACATGACCCTCACCGCCCACTGTCTCTTGAAGCCTACTTCACCGGCTCCGAGAACTGCTGATTAGTTAAATGATCTCTTGGACACTCCCATTGATGACAGCCGCCTCGTGCTTCAGATGGTCCGCGGCCTTACACCCGAGTTCGACACCATGGGCTCCATTATCAACCAAAGCATCCCACCATGGGAAGAGGCTTGTGAAATCCTTCTCGGGAACCAACGACGACGCTTTGCTCGTGAGTCACTCGCTAGAAACCAAGTCGTAGCAGCCACTTCCCATGCTCCACCCACACCGGCAACAAACCCTGCCCCAACCGATCCACAGCCTGCTCGTGAGAACCCCCGTGAAATTCGTCCAAATTGATCTAATTAGTCCCGAAATAAGGCAGAGGTCATGGCTATGACAAACCGAAATGCAAACTCCTACCCTAACCCAACTATTCAACATCAGCGATCCCAAGCCCCACCCCCTTTTTCCTTACTAGGCTCCACCTTATTGGGCCCCTCCACCTTGTCCATATCCCACCAATGGTGACTGGACTGGCACTTGGGCTGCTCCTCCCTCACCTTGGGCCGCTTTACGGTTCTAAGACCACTCAGTCGGCCCACTCTCACCAGCAGCAACAAGCCCCGGCTAACTCTTCTGGACAACCAGCCCAGGCTCACTTCACCGCATATGATGCTTTGGGCCAAAGTCAACTAGCTCAAGCTTTCCAAGCTGTATCCATGCAATCTCCTGCTGATGACAATTGGGACATGGACACCGGGGCAACTTCACATGTTACCCTTGACCAAGGTAATCTCTCTACTTTATCCTCGTATAGTCACATAAAGTCAATATTAGTGTGTAAGGTAATCGCCTTCCGGTTCTTGGATCCGGTAACACCACCCTCCACACCCCCAATAAAACCTTTCACCTTAAAATGTTCTCTACAATCCCAACTTCATCAAAAACTTAATTTCGGTCCGTCAATTCACCACTGATAATAACGTTTCTGTTGAGTTTGACCCTTTTGGTTTTTCTGTGAAGGATTACACGGATGGCACGCCCCTGAATCAGTCACAATAGCTCCAGCGGGCCTCAACACTTCATGAAGAAAATCATTGTTAATCTCTCAAAGTTATATCTTTAGAATCTGCTAAATCAAACTTATTTAGTTTTGGACCATCTATAGCAGTCATATGAAATCTCTTGCAACCACACTCGTGTCTCTGTCCACTCCTCAGTCTTGGCATGAACGCCTCGGTCATCCAGGTCATCATGTAATGGATTTTCTTAGTTCAAATAATTTTTTGGATTGTAATAAATTGGCTCCTACTTATGTTTTCCAAGCGTGTCAATTGTCTAAACATACTAGACTTCCTTTTGATGATTTCATTACTCATACTTCCATGCCATTTTCCATTGTGCATTGCGATTTATGGACCTCACCCATCGTGAGCCACTCGGGGTATAAATATTATATGGTGCTTGTTGATGATTTTACACAATACACTTGGGACTATCCATTGAAATAGAAATCGGAAGCTTTTACTAAATTCACCACTTTTCATGCGTTTGTTCAAACACAATTCAAACTCAAAATTCAACAGTTTCAATGTTACATGGATGGGGAATTTAACGACCATAACTTTCAAGAATTTGCAAACCAACACGGTATGCAATTCCGATTTTCTTGTCCTCACACCTCCCAACAAAATGGGAAGTCGAGCGCATGATTCGTCGCTTAAACGACATCATGTTATCTCTTCTTGTTCATGCTTCCATTGCCCTCCAAGTTTTGGGTAGAAGCCATTCATATGGCTTGCTACTTACATAACATTTTCCCACCAAAACCCCTTCAAAACCACACTCCTTACACCATACTCTACCATCGTTTCCATCTTACGAGCACCTACACGTCTTTGGCTGTGTATGTTACCCGAATGAGTCGACCACTCATCCCCATAAACTTCATACACGCTCCTCTAAGTGTGTGTTCCTCGGTTATCCTGCTAACTACCGCGGGTACCGGTGTCTTGATCTTTCATCCGGAAAGGTCATTTTCTCTTGTCACGTTACATTTGACGAAACCATTTTCCCTCTTTCCACATCCACCGAACCCAAACCCAGTTTTCCACCCAGTGATGACACACCAAACTTTTTCTATTTTGCTCACCATAGTCGACCTTCCAAACACACCTCCACCTACAGGCCCATCTGCCCCACCTCCTTCACCTAACACCACACAACCTCCCCCTGAGTTCGGCCCACCGCATGCACCGCCCACACACCCTCCCCCTGGCTTTGGCCACTTCCTACCCAACCACAACAACCGCCCACCTCACCTACGGTCTTCAGTCCATCCCCACTTAATCCTGGCCTAACTAATCTCCCACAACCTTCCGCACCTCCACACTCTACTGCCACCTCATCTGTCAATCAATCCACCCATCCTATGACTACTCGTGCACGGGCTGGCAAGCCTCGTGTCCCACTTAACCTTTCCACTGTCACCTCCACCAATGTGTCTCCCCTTCCAAAATCCTAGCTTGTCGCCTTACAGGATCCTAACTGGAATGATGCCTATGAACACTGAATATAAAGCTTTATTGAATAATCATACGTGGGATTTAGTACCGAGACCTAGTAAGACCCCTATTATTCGGTGCATGTGGTTATTTAAACACAAGTTTCATGCTAATGGTGAGCTAGAATGTTACAAGGCTCGGTTAGTGGTTAATGGTAAAAGTCAAACTATTGGTTTCGACTGTGATGAAACCTTCAATTCAGTGGTCAAAACCCACAACTATCCAAACAGTGTTGGGCATTGCACTGTCCCGCTCCTTGCCAATTCACCAATTTGACGTCAATAATGCTTTCCTTAATGGCAACTTAAAGGAAACGGTTTATATGCACCAACCCACCGGTTTTGCTAACAACAAGTACCCAGGTTTTGTTTGCAGGTTAAATAAGTCTCTATATGGTTTGAAGCAGACTCCTCGTGCGTGGTATCAACGGTTTGCCTCTTTCATTCTTCAATGCGGATTTAAAAGTAGTATTTGCGATACATCGCTCTTCGTCTACAACAACGAAGGACAGACGACATTATTTTAACTGCATCCACCACCACTCTGCTTAACCATCTTATTAAAGTTTTGAAGTCGGAATTTGCCATGACGGACCTGGGTACACTTCATCATTTCTTGGGACTAAAAGTTGAACAGAAGAACGGGGGGCTGTTTTTATCTCAATCCAACTATGCTAATGATATTTTGTCACGTGCTAAGATGACAAACTACAAACCTTGCACTACTCCAGTCGACATTGGCTCCAAGCTAAGCGCATCCGGTGACTCACCAGCAGTTGACGGCACTCTGTATCGCAGTCTTGCCTTGCAGTACCTCCCGATTACTCGTCATGATATTGCGTATGCTGTTCAACAGATTTGTCTCTTTATGCATGACCCTTGGGACACCCATTATCAGTTTCTTAAACGGGTTTTGCGTTATGTTCGCGGCACTATTGATTTCAGCCTTCAGTTCACGCCCTCAAAGTCTACATCTCCTACAGCCTATTTTGATGCTGATTGGGGCAGGTGTCTTGACTCTCGGCGCTCCACATCTGGCTTCTGCATATTCCTAGGTGACAGCCTCATTTATTGTAGTTCCAAGCGTCAACCCACAATTGCTTACTCTAATGCCGAAGCAGAATATCGTGGTGTTGCCAACACCGTTGCTGAGACTAGTTGGATTCGTAATCTTTTGTTGGAACTCGGACTACATGTCAAGCAAGCTACCATTGTCTACTGTGATAACATTTCCAGGTGTCTACCTTTCACAGAACCCAGTCCAGCATCAGCATACTAAACATGTTGAACTAGACATTAACTTTGTTCGTGAAAAAAGTTAATATTGGACAAGTTCGTGTTCTTCATGTTCCAGCAGATTATCAATATGCCGACATTTTTACCAAGGGCCTGTCAAAACAGTCATTTACTCGGTTTAGGTCCAGTTTGTGCATTCGTCCGGCTACAGCTCAAACTGCGGGGGCCTGTTAGTCAAAGCGGTCAAAGCAAACATCTCGGAGCTAATGTCTCGGCTCCATCACCTCCTCCATTATCTCCTCTATACATTCATTGTTGTTTATTATGTAGGGATGAGCACATAGAGCCGAATACCGATCCCGTCCCGATCCCAATCCCGTACCGAACCGATACCGAACCGAGGTGTTCGGTATCGGTGCTCACATTTAGAGGTTTTCGGTTTCAGTATTATCGGTACGAGATCGGTATGGTATAGACATTTTAAGGTAAAATACCGATACCGTACCGTACCGTATGTTTTCGGTATCGGTATTGGGTTTTGTGAGATTTCGGTATCAGTATTTTCGGGATCGGTATCGATTGGTACCGATACCGTCCCGAGCTCATCCCTATTATTATGTTTCCTTCTTCCGGTTCATAACATTGTATTATAAATACCCTTGTAAATCAATGAGAAGAACCATCCTTGAGAAATTCACAGACAGTGGGTGGTGGTGCTTAACCCTCTGCAGAACTAGAACATATTAGAAGTGGTCGGGCCAAGTCTGCATCAAGAAAAGCTCGCATAAACGTTTTTTAATGAAACATATTCGAAAAAACAAACAGTCTGCAGCCCAAACAAACAACACTTTATGTTGGAATTTTATACAATATTTTAACAAACTAGATTATAAACCCCGGGAGCGTCCCGGAGTTGAGAAATCTAATATGATACATTAATTTTACATATGAAATTGACTGATGCGCTTTACATTTACATACAGGAAAGCTTCGGGTATCACGTAACCTAAAACAATTAACAATGTATAACTCCAATGTTAACACGTAACCTAAAATAACGTTAACACCGTGAAGGCGTGAAGTAATTGTTCCTAGTTGGGAGGTGGAGCTAGGAACCACACTTGCACTCAATGAAAACATCTTGAGCTCCCGACCTGAAAACTTCTTCAAATCAGGCGATAAACCTTTTATAGTCTAGAATTCATATGAATACATAGACTTTTGTAGAATGACAGACAAAAAAAATAAAAGATGAAAATTAAACAAAAAGGTAACCAATGACATGGAATTTTTAACCATAGGCACATCTCATGTACAAATAAATCATTACAACCTCATCGTAAAAGTTTTTCACCTTTTACGACTCTGGACGTGTTCGATGAAAACCTAGAGAAAAAAATATCAACCTGGATGCGGTAGCCATAAATTAAATATCAACTTGGTTTCATAAGAACACATTATTATTAATAGAACATGTTTACTACACCAAGCGAACTCCCACGTCTTGGTAATATATTTTCCACCATTCGATGTAACAAACAATTTTTTTCCCTCTAACGATGAGAAGGTTGTGGATGGTGTTAATTAGGGTTTTTGATCAAGAAGGAGAAGATGGATGGAGGCAAGGAAGAGTTAGGGTTTTTAATCTATTGTAATATTAAAATTAGTTTTTTTTATTTTTTTAAATCACCTAATGACATTGCATGCCACATGGCACACTTAAGGAGGATGTTGGCATCTTTAAGTGCCATGTGGGATAAATGGCTTTGGTTTATTATATGTATAGATTTGGCATGTTTGGTTTTCTTAACAATAAAGCATACGTTGATTGATACCAAAATGAGATAACTAATAAACAAACATACAACTATCAATAAAGTCAAGGAAACAATAAAAAGTCAAACATAGGAACGTAGAAAACTATGTTCTCCTTGTAAACAAGAAAACACCACGTTACTTGCAAAGCATAATCACAATCACATGTGCACATTTGACATTCAAAACTAAACACCATCTTGCAACCTCTTAATATGGAAAAATCACCATCAAAACACCCACCCTCCACCACCACCACTACCGCCATCATCAATCCCACCACCCCGGTTAGCACCCTCTACGACTCGTATGAGTTTCGTGCCATCTCAAAGCAACTCAACCGTGCAGTAAAAGGCTCTAACAGCCCCTTGTCTCCTTACTCGTGTTATCTCAGATCAGCAACCCCTTTTTACTCCAAGCAAGTGAGACGAATATGTGGATCAAATATACGAAATAGGGCTTTTAGCACGAGGATGGAGGATTCACCACGTGCCAAGGGATTCGTATGGCGCCTCTGGGCCAAGGTTAAAGACACTTTTATTCGAACTAACTGATCGCGTTCTATACGGTGCATCCTTTAGCTATGTATTGTGTATGTATAAATGAATGAAAAAACAAACATGGATTCGACCATCTGGCTCGTATAAATAAATGTTCACCAATGTTCTCGTATTTCTAATATAATATTGTGGTTGCGTTACATGGTTCTTTTATGGATTTTGGTGAGACCATATAATTGCAAGCAATCATTATGATACGTTTTGGTAAGTTTGTTTAACTAATAATAATACAAAATTAGGATTTCATTTATATCCTAGCAAACTTATAAAAGCATCAAATATACCTATTTTTAAAATTAAAACAATATAACGATTTGCGTCTACAAAGAAATGAATTGAACCTAAAGGGAAATTGGTCGGTTCTTGTTGGGCCCACGACAATGGTTTGGACTCGGGCCGGTCCATAAGAGTTCGAATATATATCATGTTCAAACAATGAAAAGAAACGGAAAACAAAGGCATTGATCAATGATAAAAAAAAAACAGTGTGTGTCATTGCTAGGACTGTTCATGAGCGAACCGAGCCGAGCCAGGCCAAGCTCGCGCTCGGCTTGGTTATAAACCGAGCCAGCTCAGCTCGGCTCGGATTTGAAACCGAGCTGAAAATCAAAGCTCGAGCTCGGCTTGGTTTTAAACCGAGCCGACTCGGCTCGGCTTGGTTTGGCTATAATTTAAAAAGAAAAAAGAAAAATGACTTTTAAAATTCAATAGTTAAAAATAACACAATTAAAATAAGTTCAACCTTATACATTGCACGCTAAAATCAAGTTCAAACAAGTACAAAATAAGTCTCAAATTTTAACGAATACAATATAAGTTCATCAACATACGAATTAACTTGAGTACTTGGATCAAAGGTAGTATTGAGTTTTTTTAAATAACTTGATTAGCTATAACTTCAATCCCAAACAAAGAATCTCCATGCCAGTGTTACCAAATATTAAATTTGTAGCATATTATTCATTTTACATTTTGGTAATATATTATATGAATATAAAAAGATATATATTAAAAATTAGAATTATTCGAGCCAAACCGAGCCAGCTCGGCTCGTTACGAACCGAGCCGAGCTAGGCTCACTTTCTAACCGATCCGAGCCGGCTCGGCTCAGTTTCAAACCGAGCTATATCGAGCGAGCTTTTTTCGAGCTAAATCCGAGCGAGCTCTGAGCCACGAGTTTTTTGGACAGCCCTAGTGTGTATGTGTGTAATTTTTGTGTCCATAACATGTTTGGGATTTTTGTGTTGAATATTGGTTCCAATCCGAACAGCTTTGAGCCTGCCTAAAAAATGATTAATAAAACAGTTGTGAACCCAATCTAAATTGGTTAATATGGGTGGGTTGGGGTTTTCAACCCTACAATTTGGTTCTTAACCCGAACTAGTTTGAGACCAAACAAAAGAAGGCCGGTTTATAAAGCAAATCGGGTTTTGTAAACCCTACTGTGAATATCAACTATATATTTAGTCGGTGAGGATAACTATTTCTTATTGCGATTGTCTCGAATCTTATTTTTTAGACAAGGTTACGCAATTGTTAGTACTTTTGAGCTATGTTTCTTTCTTTCTTTTTTTGAACGGCCAACAAATTGGAATCACTCACGAAACATTGGAGTATCATCGTGCCACCAATGTTGCCACGCGATCATATTCCACCACCAAGTCACCAATTCAGCTCAAACCGACTCATTCTCAGCTCATTTAAGTTTATCATAAGTTTATATATAGTAATAATTAATATGACGACCTATACATAATATACCAAATAAAAATGTTGCAAAAAAGGCATGTTTAGGATGTACGAGCTCAGCTTGACCTCAAGCTCATATAAGCTCGGCTTAATACTAGCTTTAACAAGTTGATATCAAGTAGCTCATGAGTGACTTAACTCATTTGCACACATACTTTACAGAAAACGAAAATGAATGAAGAGAATGGGTGATCAACTTCAATTGGAACCAGTAACTCGACTCGGAAATCGTTGCTTAACTCCATTGAATTTTAAGTGATTTAGATCCTCAATAATTCATTTGGCAAATATATTCATAACCTTACTTCTTATACTACTAGTATCCAATGCCAAATTCAAACAAATCTATAATCTCTAATCTATAAATATATATATAAAAAATTGATGTTTGCTGACGTGGCATTCAATTGTGGCCTCAACCCTCCCTTGAATGTACCACGTGGCATAATGAGGTGAAAGATTTTTTTTTTTAATTTTTCGTTTTTATTATATTAAATCTAATAATAAAAAATATAAAATCTTATTCCTATCTTCTCTATTCTTCTTCTTCTTTATTGTTATCTCTTCCATATATAAACCCCCACTTCTTTCTCTTTATTCCAAAACCCTAGAAACCATCTCCTCTTTCTCCCCACCTTTCTCTCCCTCAAGAAACCCTAAGCCACCTCCACCGCCTCTCCCACTCTAGGCGACAACCACACTGAATCCACATCCCTCAAAGCAACCACATATATGTGATAAATTTTTTAATGGTTACAACTTCCAACTTAAGTGATTGTTTAGTTGATTAAGTTAGGAATTATAGGAGTCATTAGAATGTGAGAGATTAGATAGATGTGATGAGTTTTTGAATAGTTGCAGCTTACATAAGTGATTGTTTAGCTGATTACTGATTAGGTTTTAGGTTAAGGAATATGAGTTATTACTGATTAGAATACTATGGATATGCAGTTATTGAGAGATTTTATGGTTAGTTAACTTGAGCCTTTTGCAATAGGTTACCACGTCATATTAGATTTTTCAACCCCGGGACCCTCCCGGGGTAATCAGCTAGTTAACACATAAAAAAAAGACTTCCTTGTGTCTACTTAAGTTCAATGAAACAAACAAAGCTCACTTACGTAGGAAACGAATGAATGTTGAAACATTTTCTTGGACGATATGGATCGGAAACTTATTCCTAATAGTCATTAGACAATCCATTTTAGAGAGATGATTACAAGAGGGAAGATTGGGATGACATTTTGATATCTTTTTAATTTTTATGAGAAAACTACTAATACATTCAAAACCTACTTTTAAATCTAAAGAGATGTCAATCATAATCCTCAATCAATTGCAAAGAACATGCTATAATAATTATAATAATTAAACCGTGAATCAGTTCATCCTTTTTCCTCCCCAACCTTAACACTTTATGGAAATTTAGATAATCTCTAAATGAGAAGGTGTATAGTGGTGGTAACTTATGCCAAACGCTAAAGTGATACCACACCATTGTTGCCACCTCCATTTACACACAACATACACGCCTAATACAATCCACACAGTCAATAATTCTGCATCTTTTACCTCCTTTCAAAGCAAACAAGTTTGCCCACAAATCTTTGAAAGGTTCATTGCAAAACCAGTTATCTACCGAAAAATATGATACTCTCCCCATTGCTCGCCTTACCTCTAATAAATATGTGAATTTTATATCAAGCAACACACAACTTAGCTTTCGGTCTAATCACTGCATTCCAGAACGGATTTATATCAAGCGACACACAACTTAGAATCTTCATAATAGATTCTGTAACTTTAACGGTGCTTTCAATCAATTATCATACTCAGTTAATCCCATAATATCAAATCTATGGTAGCGTTTGAGGAGAGTAAAATGTGACGACCTTACATCTACACTATGAAAATCGAGAGGCCGGAAAAAATAATAATAGGAGGCTTTCCAAAATCGATTTGATAAGAGTAATCCTGTCACCAATCGAAAGCGAACAGGCCTTCAAAGAAGAAAGACAAGATTCAAACACTTCAAAAATCGGCCTTCAATTGTTAATTGTATTCATATTAGTACCAACCGTGCTTACCAAATAAGTGAACGACCTGTCCCCCATATTTAGAGCATTCACATCCCATCCCCCATCCTAATCCACCAAATTCCACCAAATTACCTTTTCTTTCCCCTCCCCTCACAACCACTTTCAAAAAAACATTAAAAATAAATAGGGGAACAGTCCCCCACTCCCATCTAGAGATGAACAGTAACATTTTCTCTCTCCTTCACTCACAACCCCTCAAAATCATTTTTTTTAAATATGAAGGATACACTCACAATCTATTTATATGAGATATCACTTATGAGTAGTTATGACTCAACTCCAAATTTTAATTTTTTCTTTTATATTATTGTTTTAACTATAGATCTTTGTTGTCTATTATGCTATTAGACAGGGTGACTTGTTTTTTTCTTTTCTTTTCCTTATAATGATGGAGACTCTTGTGTGTATGTCGTGGAAGGGATTAGGACTCCAAATGGGGTCTGATTATGTCTCAACTTTTGTACGTGGATGATGCCTTGGTGAGTGGTCTAATGGTAACATAAAGAATGTGTCTAGACACCTTAGATGCTTTTATATATGTTTGGGCCTCAAAGATTAATTTTCATAAATCTTATTTGTACAATGCTGATGTGGATGTAGGGGATCTTAGTGTTATGGCAACGATTGTGGGGTGTAAGAGCATTCACAACTTGTTCACCAAAATTTTGTGAGTGTCCCTTTAAGAACTGAATCTCAACAGGTTACTTAGGTGATAGGGTCATACTCTGATGTCAAGTAGGACACGGTTAAGACACTCACTTCCAGCCGAAGTGAGGCAATGAGCTCCCTGTTGAGAGGGTGCAGGGTGTCTCGTACACCTTGGAATTCAAAAAAAAAAAAAAAAACTCATAAATAGTCAAAAACAGCTCCCACACAAAAGGAGTTGAAGTGGGTACAGTTGGTTCACCTGTCTGTGTTCTTGTTTTCCCTCGATCTTCACACCATCCTCTGTTTTCACCGCCCTCTAAACCTTAATAATAACAATAATAGTAATAATAATCACCACCTTAATCCCAACCCCAATCCCACCCCCATCTAATCAATGGCTTCTTTCTCTGTTCCCTGCCCAAAAACATGTACTCCAATCCCTCCTCATCCCAATTCCAACCAACCCAACACCTCAGTTGTTCTTTTCCACTCATATTTTAAAAAGAACACAGCTTTGGTTTCTGGGTCATCTTCTGCAAGACTTCAGGTTTTAAAAGATTGTTTTTTTTTTATGTGTGATGAAGGTTAATGTGGTTGTTTTGGTGATGGTTTTGTTTGATTGTTTGGATCTTTAGATGAGTTTAATGAGAATTTGGTTGATTTTTTGTCGGAATGTCCGAGGCAACCTTGTAAAACAAGGTCTAGGCTGCCAAGTAATCGCTAAAAGTTATGTACGAGCGATTTTCTTGGACTCGGCCTAATTAGTTAGAATTGATCAAAGGCGGTCGAACTCTGGTTGCTTGGACGAGTTTGACTTAAAAAAACATAATTTCTTCTATGTGTATAATATTAATGACTGAATATAATTTTTGAAATACTTTTGTATTTGAACATGTACTTTGTATTTATTTATATTGATATATGCATGTATTTTGCTACAAATATTAGTAAAATTATGATATGTAACATATATATAATTACCTGAAAATTATTTTCTTTATAATTTATCATGTCTGAGTGCTCCCGGCTACTCTCCAGCTAAGTCGAGTACTGGCAACTCCCCAGTCAACTAAGCTGGGAGCGCCTAGCGAGATTCTGCAATCATGGTTCCGGATATTCAGTTTTTTGTGTTCGATTCACTGCTGTGATAGTTAATTGAGTAGATTTTTCAGTTATGTATAGTTTAGATTTGTTCTTGAAGAAATTTTATAGTTAATGCATATAGCAGAAAAAGAACAATTCAAATTAGAATATGTTGGTGGAGTAATCAAACAGATATGAGAAGAGTTAGATTTAGCTGAGGTCTTATGTTAGACACGATTCCCTAGATTTCATAATCTTTTTGTGGAACTGAGAAATTCAAATTAGAAGTAAGAAGAATCGGATTTGGTTGTGGCCACGTGTTAGTCACAGTTCCTTAAAACATATTCCATGACTATTCAAGAGGGGTATAGCAGCCGAAACAGTAGTTGTGCTGTCTTAGATGAACTCGCAAGCCTGAACATAGCGTCAGGGTGTTCTTTGTTGATTTTTCGTTGAACAGGGATGTGGTAGATGCTGAGTAGTACGTATTATTGTATTAATACGAAACCAAACAACAGAGACCAGTCTTCTATTAATCGTATATCTTATGTATACATGTGAATTTATGTGTCCAAATTAGTGAAAAATCACTTTTTTCAACTAAATTTCATGAGAAAAGCAAGTTTATGGGTGCAGATTTGCTGACTTTCTAAGACATCTTGTAGGCAACAAAGAGGAACCAGAATGGTGGTGTTATGAAAGTATCTGCCCAGCTTAATGAGGTGAGCAACATATTATTATGACGTTCATGACAGCAATTATCTTTTAGTTTTTCTTTAGCTTATCAAATTATTTTTCGTCTTTAGGTTGATCAAGGGAAACCATCGAATTCTACACCATCAGAAAATTCAAGCAAAATATCTTCTTCTAAGACTGCGGTTCCTGATGTTGCCTCCATCACCGCATTTATGAATCAAGTTTCAGGGCTTGTTGAGTATGCCAATGTCTTCCTTAAACATTAATAATCTGAAATTTTGAATACTACAGTTTTTGATATTTTATGCGTATCGAAATAGACTTTTGACCATCCAACCTATATGATCCAAGATAAAATGCAACCCAAATTGACCCGATTATAAGTAAATGGGTCGAAAGTACCACCTCCTCTTATTAAGAGATATTTGTTATTATTTTTGTTTCAGGCTTGTGGATTCAAGAGATATAATGGAGCTGCATTTAAAACAAGACGATTGTGAAGTCACAATAAGAACGAAAGAGGCTTTGCCCCCTCCTCCAGCACCTCCTATGGTGATGATGCAATCTTCACAACCTCAGCCTATGTTTAACTCACAACCGCCCCCACCACAGGCGGCACCCGCCTCTTCTGCACCAGCACCTTCTGCATCACCGCCAGCGTTACCAGCCCCTGCAAAGCCAAAGTCCTCACATCCACCTCTCAAATGCCCAATGGCTGGAACTTTCTATCGGGCTCCTGCGCCTGGAGCCCCACCGTTTGTCAAGGTAACCATATTCACCTGGTGCTCATGAATAATAATTGTTACGGTCCAGAAAGGCTGGGTGGGTCAGTTTGCTAA
Organism: Ambrosia x helenae; assembly: GCA_030844895.1. NCBI lineage: Eukaryota > Viridiplantae > Streptophyta > Magnoliopsida > Asterales > Asteraceae > Ambrosia > Ambrosia x helenae. The sequence goes on along the minus strand of JAUTDX010006786.1, from coordinate 14,312 downwards.
TCTTTCTCTAATCTATCAACCATTTAATGTGTGTGTGTTACCAGGTCGGAGACAAGGTTCAGAAAGGTCAAGTAATATGCATTATTGAGGCAATGAAGTTGATGAATGAGATTGAGGTAACTCACTGTCTTTCACAATTTGGCATATCATTTCCAACGACCTATGCATTAAGTCTTCCATGAATTTCAATAATAATGTTCTCCCTTATCGCGTTACCGTTTTACGCCGGAGGTGTAGATAATTAAGGTAACATATTGTGGAATAAAACCCAAATTGTCATATAACAGTGGATGCAGATTGATACTTTTAGCTTCAAATTCTCTCAAAAGATTTTATCAGAATTTAACATTCATTGCATTTTTTTTTCTTTTATTAGGCTGATCAATCAGGAACAATAGTTGATATTATTGCTGAGGATGGTAAACCAGTGAGCTTGGATACGGTAATTCATTCTCTCTATATATTTATATATATATGTGTGTGTGTGTGCGCGCGCGCACAGAGAAAGCTCTATACAGATTTAAAGCAAAAACACTGTTTTTGTTTGCAGCCTCTACTTGTTATTGAGCCATAGGAGGAATATTATGAAGTTATGTGATGAATGCATAGGTAAAGTCATGTGGCAACATTTTCTCACCTTTTTTTTGTCATTTATGCTGCAAACTGGTTTGGTTTGGTATGCCTGAAATAGTACATTATATACATCTTTCTGTCTAATTATAAATAAGTTTTTGTATCCTTAGAAATGAAAGTTTATTTCCTCGTTTTTATCGTGGTTTACTTTGTGTTCGGTATCTTGACGTGCACTGATCCGCAACCGTTAGGGACCATCGTTTGCAGGTTGATAACCAGTTGGTGTGAAATCAAAATCAAAAGGACAGTATTCTAAGGTTAGGTTAAATAAAAATAGAATAAAAAAGCAGAAATAAAAATTCATTAAGTTTGAAAAATTGGTACATATGTATAACAGTTCAAATTTATAAAAAGAGATCAGCATAAATGCATACATGTAAAATTTGTATAACAACCACCACCACCACCTTACCCGGTAGATCTCACAGTTAGCAAAGCTAAGAGAAGGGTCTGGGAGGGTCAGATGTAGGCAAACTTTATCCCTACCCTTACGGATAGAGAGGTTACTTCCATAGAGACCCCCGGCTAATGTAAATTTTTTTATAAGAAAGTAGTATATTTAGTAGTGGATCAAAGAAGTTTTGATACAGTAACCGAGCCAGAAAGCGATTTAGGTGCACAAAATGAACCTTTCGGCACCATAGTCAAGGACTCAAGGCTGAGGATAGCAAAAGTGCGGATTCTAGGTACAAGACTAGACCTGCCCGTGGCCAATTATGGGTATTTGGTTGTAAGACGAGTAATAGTCTCTGTGTCGACAGCCTTGGCTTCATGATCCCCGAACAAAAATGCTTCAAACCATCTGAACCTGCATTCAATTGCATTGAATCAATTTCGACTCATGACTGGCCTTGGCAAAATCACCACCCATCTTATGGTGGAGTGATAAGCCAAGTGAGGGTTAGAGCCTACCCTCTTACAGGGGTCAGGTTCGAATCCTGATGGCAACCCTGGCGTTGAACCGTTTCAGACAACATAGTCTGGATATGTGAGTGGGGGCAGGACCTGCAAGAGCAGGTGTGAAGTTCTCTGCCACCTCCAAATGATTGAGACCTTCGCCTTCCAAAAAAAAAGGTATGCAATTAAATGTGTGATTGTCTGTTGAAGAAGATACCCTATAGCAAATAGCAGGGAGGGGATGTACAAATGCTTTGTGCATAGGAGGGTAGTATTGAAAAAAAATTACATGACATTTTAGGTGTGAAGCAACAAACTTTTCATATCCCATCTTAAAAAACATAGAAAATTACAACTCTACCCACCTTTGGTATTTTATAATGTAGTATAGTATAGATATAGATGTAATCTACTCCAATTATCATCATAAATAATATTAGCCTAAGGGGCTGTTTGGTAGCCTCTTAATGAGGCTCTTAACCATTCAGTGCTGAATGATTCAGCATTCAGCGCGTTTGTTTCAGCCTCTGAATGGAATGGTTAAGGCTGAATCATTAAGACTTGGGATGTTGCTGAACCATTAAGCACTGAATCATTAAGCATTGAACTAGGCTGAACCTTAATGAAACTCTCATACCAATGTGGGACAAGAAAACTAACCATTAAGAGGTCCAACTTAATGATTCAACACTTAACCATACAGACCTCTTAACCATTCAGACATCTTAATGATTCAGCACTTAATCAACCAAACAGCCCCTAAACCTTCACAAATCCAATCATTCCTAAATAAGCCTAATATTTTGCCACACAGCCTACACCTTATAAATAACCTAATATGTGCAAACAATCACATAACACCAGATTATATCAGCCTGATTACCATACAAACAATCATCAGAAGGGGCCATGTAATTATCAACAACTATTTGCATAAGAAACATAAAAAATTACACTCCAAAGAATCTCCCTATTAGTGTCAAAACAAACCATCTTCACAAATCACAATATCATCATTCATTTGAAACTTGGCTAATACATATTGCCTCCATCTCACTAAAACAAAGTTTTAACAATGTCTAATTTCTAAATTTTTAGACTTTTAGTGCTTAGTTTTTGTTTTCGGTTTCACTTGCATACATAGAACACATGCAGCCGAGTAGCCATAAAAACTTGATATACAACACATGAGATATAATAGAACATACATGGAAAACACCTCCTATTATTCTTCCTGTTCCGTAGGCGCTGTAACATCCTCTTTGGTATCTTTTCATCACCTAACATTTATTATTTGCATACCATTAACGAATCATTTGGGCTTGAATGAGTAAACTAGGGGGTGTTTGTTTTCTTGTGAGAAGTGCTTTTGACCACTTCTGTCTGCGCTTTGCAAACGCGAGCAGACATTTGGGGCGCGTAGCTTGTTCGTTTTTTAGAAAACATACCCCTTAAAAGGTCTGCCCTTCTTCTTCCTCGTGCAGACATAAACCCACCTCTCCAAACCTCTTCTCCCACAAAACAATCTTCTTTTTCATTTGCGGACAACAAAACATCTCTTCATTCTTCCTCCTCCCTCCCTTCCTCCACCTTCCGCCGATTTTTCCGGGTTTGTTTTGCTCAGCTATTCTGACCGTTGTCTAACGGCATTGTAGCCGTTTGGGCTTCTTTTTGACCATTTTAGGTTGTTTTTTGTTTTGTTTTTTTTTGTTTTTTCACCCACTAACTTAGTATAAATATGGATTGATGTTTAGGATACATCACAAAATCATAAACACTCTCTAATCTCTCTAGTAATCTCAAAAAATGGCTACTCAAAGTGGAACCGGTTCGGTTAATGTTGGTGCTCCTTCATCCCTACTAACGGTGCTTAAGGTGGTTCCAACGAAACGAAATCCATTGGTTTGGAAACACTTTGATTTGTGTGTTATGAGTAGCAGGCCGAACAAGGCGAGATGCAAGTATTGTCAAACATTTCTTAAACACAACGCTAACTCGACTTTGAAAGACCACGTTGAAAAACCATATTGCAAAGTATTGAAAGAACAAAAAAACACTCAAGGTCAAGCTTCGGTCACACAAGATGGCGAGTTGTTTGTTTACAATTTGGAAGCACTTCGTGAAGGAATGGCGAATTATGTGATACAGAATGCTTGTCATTCAATCATTTCGACAACCCACGTTTGACAAGGCTTATTCAAAGAACACTTCAACCTCATTACACACATGTAAGTCGTGCTACCCTTAGACGAGATTGTTTAAAAAGATGGAAAGAAGCAAAAAACGAATTAAGTACTTATTTTGAAAACTTACAAACCAGTGTTAACTTAACTAGCGATGTTTGGTCCTGCACGGTTCACCCGACTCATATATTTGTGTCACGGCCCCTTGGTTTGAACTGTGTACTTGGCAAATGATAAGACGCACTATTGTGTTTTGATTGTTTGATTACCCTCACACCGGTACAGATATTTTCTTAATGATTGACAAAGTTATTCAAACGTATAAGTTACAAAACAAGATTTTATCAATATCGTTTGATAACGCATCAAATAATACCACGGCTATCACACAATTAAAATTAAAATACCAACCTATATGTGGATGGGTTTTTTTTCATAGCCGATGTGTTGCACACATAATCAATTTGGCCGTTCAAGACGGTTTTAAAGTTAATTGAACTAAAAAAAGTGGGTTTTCGAAGAATTTTACGCAATATATATATATATATATATATATATATATATATATATATATATATATATAGCAACGTTCAAAAACATGCTACAAATATCAAATTTTGTAAGGATGTGAATGCCATATGTTTGGGTCCAAATTGGGATTGTCCTACAAGATGGAGTTCCACTTGTAACATGTTTGAAAAACACATTTTGCAAAAAGAAAGTTTAATTGCATTTCATGATACTTTGGTGAGTCGGGGAAAAGCGGCACCATACCATCCTTCGCATTGAACTTGTTTACGAAATGCTACAAGTTTTCAAAGCATCAACCACCGTTTTGTCGGGATTTTATTATCCAACAAGTATTATAACACCTCACAAAATATATACAATGTGCAAAAAATTAAGTGAAATGGAATGTAGAGGTTGGCCATACAAAGATACAGTGCCACCTATGAAGGAAAAGATTAGAAAATATTTTTCGGAATTAGCGGCGGTTTTTACTTCTGTCGCCACTTTAAACCCTTGTACAATATCGCCGGTATGGAAAATATAATTGATAAAATTTGCAGCAAGTTGGACTTGAACACGAAAGAAGACTCGTGTTTTTCACAAGGTTTAAAAGCAAAATTTAACAAATATCTTATCAATATGTATGATGTTTATTTTGAACGTTATGGTCAAACATCAACCATTCATGTAGGGTGTTCAGAATAACCGCAAACCAAATAAAAACCGAAAACCGAACCGTAACCGTAACCAAAAAAACCAATCCAAACAACGAATTTGGTGTTTGGTTTGGTTTTAACCGAAACCGAATTGCTAATTCGGTGTTTGGTTTGGTTTTTGGTTCTACATTTTTTTTATTTGGATAACCGAATAAACCGGTAAAATAATTAATTATTAAATAAAAATAATAATATTTAATAAGCCATATATAATATATAAGCCCAAAATATTAAAAGTAAGCCCAACCCAAAATAAAATCCACCTATTTATAGGTAATATTCAGAGTATAAGTCTAGTATCCAAGTATATGTTTCTCCATGATTGCATCAACCGTTGGCCTGATTATCAAGCTACACGATTTATATGTTTAGTATTAATATCTCTTTATTTATTTTTCGTATGCAGGTTCACTATAGTTGGAGAAAGATTTAAGTTTGAAGTTTATTTATATTTTGTGGAATTGGCAAAGACTTATTTACTATTTCTAATTTCTATGATGTTTGGGTTTGCGTGGTTTGATTTTTTGGTTTATATTAATTGCTAACTTTCTATTCGGATTTCGGAACACAGAGGTATATAAGTTAGAGAGAAAAAAAACTTCGTTTCAATTTGGTTGAATTTGGTTTGTTTGGTTTAAACCGAAACCAAACCGAATTCATTTGGTTGAATTTGGTTTGGTTTCCATATTCCTAATTTGGTTTGGTTCGGTTTTTGGTTTGGGGTACAAAATTTTGAAAACCGAATAAACCGAATCGAATAAACCAAATAAACCGTAAACCGAACCGATGAACACCCCTACATTCATGTGCAAATGAGACAAGCTTCTCAAAATGTACAAGATGACGATTTTCTTTTATATATCGATTTGTTGGATGACTCTAATAAACGTGCACGAGACAACGCTCCTAGTAACGAACTTGGGAGGTATGGTGCCGGAAACTATTTAAGAACTTTGACACACGAACAATTTAAAGCTTTTGATATGTTGGCTTGGTGGAAAGGTAAGGAAAATCAATTTCCAGTCTTATCCGCCATGGCCCGAGATTTACTAACCGTCAAGGTCAAGCTTCCACGGTAGCTTCAGAATCCGCTTTCTCTATTAATGGCAGGGTCATATCTATACGTAGGACGCGACTAACTCCACCTTCAGTAGAGATGGCCATTTGCGTGAAGGATTACTTGGATGCGGTTGATAAGGTACAAGACATACGCTCACTAGAGGGAGAACTTGAATATGAAGTCGAAGTGTATGATGACGAGGTCAACGCGGAGCTAACCTAACCTAAGCGATGACCAATGAAGAAGCCGAAATCGGTGAATGGATAAGAAACAACTCCGGTTCAGGTGAACATTAGAAGTTGACTTTGAAGATTTAGAAGCTTTGCTACTCATGCCACTAGAATAAATTAATTTATGGTTAAATTAAGACTATGTTTCCGGTTTTCTATTTCGTTTCGATGTATTTTTCAATGTTTTCCTTCAATGCAATCAATTTTTTTAGTTATTTGATAGTTTGGTATTTATTTGTTAAAAATGAACCTAAATGAAACGTTGTTAAAATTTTAAAAAAAAATAGTTTTTTTTTAACAAATTTCCGGCTTTTAATAGGTTTGACACAAGTTTAGGACCTAGTTATAACCGGTTTGGACAGTGGTGGTTTTTTTAACTGAATTCCATTTCTTAAACTGGACCGGTTTATAAAAAAAACTGATTTCCTCATCAACCCAAGGAACCGGTTCGGTTCTTAACCCAGACCGGTTTTAAAAATAAAAAAACGGTTTGTACATGTCTAGTCCCAATCTATGCCGACCGTTATAGAATTCCGAGGAAGGTGTGCGTTGTCCTCCAATTACTGGCTAGATGTTATGTCACTGCCAATCGTCCTTGTTATCCTTTCTGTCGTCACCTAATTGGGAGATCATTGAGTAAGTCGTCCTCCAATCTCATTGGCCTGACACCCCTTTCATGTAGACTTTTTTGTCTCCTTGTACCTGGCAAGTCCTACGTGACACGTGGAGCCTGCATAATCTTCCGGCCATCATTTATATGGGTTTTATAGGTGCTGACGTGTATTGACCTGGGGCCGCGGGTGAGTCCAGGTACATATCCTTTCAATACTCATCCGCATCACTAATTTCACCGCTTAAAGCACAAATAGAAGAAGCAATCTGAATATTTCACCCGATCTAGTTGCTTTTGATATAGAGGCGTGTTCACATTAGAAACTGAGAAAACACCAATCTCTTGCCATCACCCCTTCGCTGAGAAAACAGCCTTCCCAAGGGCAGAGATAAAAAATAATGCAACCCATATCTTATATAGCCTAATATAAAAATTTGAATGCTACATTAAAATGTAAAAAGTGATGGCTCATCAAATAACTATATAAAAAAAAAACCATTTATTCAAAGCATAAGAAGTTTCATGTTTTTATTACCACCAAAGACACAAGTCACAGCACTAGTTATCTTCAACATAAAAACTACCGGATCGAACGACTAGATACAAACCAAGTCGAAAATCTCTCAAGTCTTCACTGCTCCTCGAGTTGGGCTCAAGTAATTTGTCACCATTCCCATAATAGCAAACCTGCATCAACCCATTTTGTTGTGTTACGTGTTATCATTAACGCGTCGTGTCAAATATGTTGTTTAGCAAAAAACTGAACAGGTTGATTTTTTTTTTATGAAAATAAACCATTACATCGAGGTTGGTTTATGCCAATTGTCATTCAATTGAAGAACAATACACATATTTCAGATTTTTATAGCACAAGAGATTGCTTGTCGGTACATAAATCGGTGAAAATGTCCAAACCGAAGCAGTTTGGACGGTTTGAGATTTCCGTGCTTAAGTTTAGGCTGTTTAACGTGCCAGACAACAGTTTGGGACTTGGAACCATTTGTTTAACCATTTTGATACAAAATGACAGAATTTAAAATAAAAATTGCTGTAAACGTCAATCAACCCGGTCTTTCCGGCCCTCTTAACTTGGCCGGTTTTAAAATGTCATTTCATAAAACCGTAGTAATATGTTCGGCACGGACTTTTCTTACAAAACCAGCTTGATCTGACCGTGCATACCCCTAAAAGTCGGTGGATAACGATATAATTTGAGAAAACGAACTTACATAAATCCTGTGGAAATCTGCTTTAAATCAGTCTCTATATTCTTCATATTAGCAAGTGATTGAGCACAGAATATGAGAGCAAGCCAAGAGCCAAGCTTGTACTGCAGCAAATATTCACAAAAAATCCATCAAGGTTGTATAAATGGACATACATAGATCAAGAGTAAAAGGGGGAACATATGCGTAAAACACTTTACAACACAAAACTCAATACTAGGGTGGTATCAACTAAAATATTACATATATCGACCGCGAGAATGGCAGGTTCTCCCAGGCTTTTGCATCACAAGAAACATTTTTATAAAAACGACCGCCTCTTGCACATGGGCAGATTTTGTGCGTCTTTAGGTGGTACATAGAGGTTATATTATTTATACAGAGATTTTACCATCTAAAGTAAAGATTAACATCATTACATTACAAAGTTTAAAAGAACAAAAACGAGCCTCGAGGCGTTTACCCTTTGCCTTACGAAGCGTAAGCTTCAAGGCGAACGCAGACGTAAGCCCGAGGCAGAATCAAAAAATAAATATAAAAATTATATATCTTATAAAAAAACAAAATAATTGACCCAGAAAAGTTTAAAACATAAAACACACACATAACAAATAAAATGATCAGCTCAAAAAATCTAAAACATAAAAAAAACCGCATAAAAAACACCCTAAACCCCCTAAGGCACACATTTTCTTAAGGCCTCAGCCCTTAGAGGCGTATGTACAAATTGAACCCCATGAGGTGCGCCTTAGACTCGTTTTCTTAGCGCCTCAAGGAGCACGTTTTAAAACCATGTTACATTATACACACTATAATAAATATTATCTAAAATATAACTATTATATAGCCTGGGTTTTAAAAAGGCGCGAAGTGCATCAGGCGCGCCTCACATACTCCATGTATTTTAAAAAGGCGCGAAGTGCATCAGGCGCGCCTACCCATTTTCCCAGAAGTGCAAAAAAATTGCAGATTTTGACTTATTTTCTCGTCGTTTTTGGCCTTGAGGCGCGCCTCACATACTCCATGTATTTTTATGCATAAAAATGTTGTACCTTGGTGTTTTTGGCAAGTACATATAGGTAAAATCATATAAAAACCTTATTTATAGCTATATTTTGGGTAAATGACGCTAAAAACCTATGGGATATATATGAGATATATAAAAAAATTTATATAAATAGTGCGCGCTTTGGGTACGAAAAGCCCACGCTTTTTGCGCTTTGCGCGATGCGCTTAGACCTCGTCGCTTTTGTGCGCCTAGCGCTTTTTAAAACCAAGCGAGTAGCCACTCAGAATGTTACACTTTTGATGTCAAAACACCTGTTCACCTTCTGCTAATCCAGTTATCAGTAGTTACAGAAAGCTGTAAACTAATTCTACTACAGTTATCATCCATAACCTTGACAAATCCAAACTTTCGTACCTAAGCCATAATATTTTGCAGCACCTTAATCAAATTAAATCAACCTGATTACCTTCCAAACCATTTAGACAATCAAAAACAGCTTCCAGATAACAACAGATCCTACCAAGTCTACTTTTAAAAATTTATAGTTACCTAACTTATCCTCCAGATCTGACCTCATCTGTAACTCAATCTCATAGATTACAATACACTTATACACAGTTACATACAACCACTCAACAAAAAAAAGAAACACGTGTAACAGAATCTCAACTCATATGCACCTCTGCTAATCAGTAACCGTAAACTAATTCTATCACAATTATCATCCCTAACATTTACCTAAAACCTTTACAAATCCAATCCAAAATTTCTTAAACAATCCCCTAATATTTTGCAGCACCTTCTTAATAACCTAAAACATTCAAATCAATCATACAACATCCAATCTAACCATCCTGATTATCTTTTCCAAACCATAAAAACGATCAAACCTCACTCGGAACATAACGTGCTTGTGATTCTGCTAATCAGTAACCATTAACTAAAACCTTCACCAGTCCAAAATTCCTAAACTACCCCACCCCTACTATTTAGCTGCCTACGCCTTCATAACAAGGTAATAGGGCAGCCCTCTAGCACTATCTGTAACTGAATCTTTTAGAATAAATAGTAATATAAAGAATATAAAAACTTACTCGGAACATAACGCCGGCGACGCCGAAGATGATGGCGATGAAACCGGAGTAATCGATGGGGAGGTTATCAGGGTGAACCGCTTGAGGCTTGTACGGCTTTGCCGATGATGGTTGTCGGGGATCATTGCGGACGACGACATTGTTTTAGATCTGGTCTTCTTGTTTGACGGATCACGATAACAGATACTGTTTGGGGGAGGCAGCCTGGTAAGGTATAGTAGTAGTACATATACGGGTCCTTGTTTATTTTTTGAGTAAACAGCCAAAACCGTTGGTTTGAGTCATTTTGCCAGTTCAACTCAAAATCAAAATAATTGCTTAAACATTCCTTCGTGTTTGACGAAATACGTCAAAACAGTTCATTTCGTTAATGGGCTTAACTCAATGTCGTTAAGTATTGTTCAAAAGTCAAGGCACAAAGGGCATAACAAGAGATCATACAAGCTGAAGAAGACTTGCCCGATTGGCAATGGCATTGTGATGGTGGTGGCAATGACACTCAAGATGGTGGATCACAAGTAGTTGATTAGGAGGGTGCGTTGGTTGTATCTTGAGTTTTGAACAATATTATGTTTATTATATGGTTGTGTGTTGACTTTTGAATCTTGTGGTTGTATGTTGACTTCCTTATGACCATAATTGATGTATAATGACTCAATATGAATGTGTTATGTTGTTGGCAGTACATGATTATGTGTAGTAGATTTGAGCATCATATGTTGATTTTTGCAGCTGACCCATGACCCATTTGCAACACTGCTGCACATTTGGGTTTGATTAATATTGCATATCACCCATTTAGGTTGATCAATATTGCAAAACTGCTGCATATTTGGCTGCAAATGCATACTTATGCAGGCTCATGCATGACCAATTTGGGTTGATCAATATTGCATACGTGTGCAAAACTGCATATTGCATATGATCAATAGTACCAAACTACATGACCCATTTGTGCAAAGTCATAGGCTGTAGTATGCCCCATTTACCAAAACTGCACATTTGTGTAAGCATGAGCAATTTATAACAGTTAGCTAAAAACAAATCACCCATTTTCATAACAATTAGCTAAAAACAAATGCATTGAAACAACAATCATTGATTCATTCATTCATGAAACTGATACATGACAAATTCAAAAGAAATACATGCACAACGACATACTATCTGACCCACTTAAATTTTTTGACCCAAAGAACACACAATACAATATGATCAACACCCAAGTTGCACCCAAATACATCTTCAATCTTTTGTTGTCCTGTACTAATCTTGCATTTTCAGCAGACAAGTTTGAAAGCGCCTCTTCATACACACAGTGATGATCCACCCAAGCAACAAAGCCACAACCACCTCCTTATCAGCAGACATTTGTTAGAAATTGAAAAATTAACACCTTTAATCTAATTGGAAAACTTACCTTTCGATTACAATAATAAACTGTCAGCCAGGGTTTACTGATGTCCACGAAGTCTTGATTACAGTGCCTGATCCACACGAGCAAACAACCATCTTGATTATAGGTCGAATTGGAACGTTGGGTTTTTGAATTTAGGGTTTATAGTGATTTTGGGGCAATGACAGGTTTATAAATGAGAGAAAAAAACGTTTATTTAAAATTTTATAAGTACTTGACTGTTTTGCCCTTGACTTAATGACATTGAGTTAACCCCGTTAACGAAATGGACTGTTTTGGCATATTTCGTCAAACTTGAGGGAGTGTTCAAGCAGTTATTTTGATTTTAGGTTGGACTGGCAAAATGGCCCAAACCATAGGACGGTTTTGGCTATTTACTCTTTTATTTTTATTTGAGAGAATCGCATGGTTGGTCCATTTGGTTTTTCAACATCTTCGGATATATTAATTTTGATTCACATCTGCTCCATCAAATCCTCTCCATTAAATTACACTAAAAATCACTATTCCACCCCAAAAATTTATCTCTCTTTTTTTTAATAAATAATATTTTTTTCATACTTTTATCATCATATTTTCTCTCTTCTCACTCACAACCACTTACAAAATATTAAAATATAAATACGGGTAGACGGTGTCCCTCAAATATAGGGGTGAACAATTCTTTCACTAAATCTTTTCTCTCTCCTCCACTTATACCCATCCCATATAATTTGAGGGAAACATTCACATAAATTTAGTGGACCAAATATAAGTACTCTTACCATGTTGGTCATTATCCCTAACGGTTGTTGAATTATCTGTCAAATTCTCCCCATCCTAACGTCCCCAGCTTCTCCATACATGCATCTATATCATTAGAGTCATTGTATTTCTTAAGCATCATCTTTGCCACCTTTCTAATATCCTCCCCAACTTCTATGAGATGTGAACTCAATGTTTGTTTCTCTTTTTTAGACCGTTATGATGACTCATTACTAACACCTTGAGTTGATGATTTTCTTTTATGTTTAGACCTGTCGGAAGACTCTTCACTAGCCCATGTTCCATTTGAGTGTTATCAATGTCCAAAAGAGCTTTCTGATCAATCACGTCCTCAGAAGGACGAGGAAGTGTAGAAGATGGCCCCTAACTATCAAATCCATTTGAAGTAGATCCTTCAAACAATGAATACACAATTTCGGATAAACAAGTGGCGCTCTTCTCAACTTTTCTACGAATTTGTTGGACTATGTGGAAAACAATTAAAAGTTACTAAGAGGTTATTGATATATATATATATATATATAGGTTTTGGTTCCTGTACAAAGTACATATTTCGTGAGAAGTGTGAGAAGGATTAGAATTAGCATATAGGCATCATGTTTTGGATTTAGGAATGATGTTTTAGGTTGTTTTAACTTGAAAAACATCAAAACACAATCCAATGTATTATAGTCATCAAATTTATAAAACAGCTAAAACACACTACTTAACACTTAAAACACACTACTTAATGTTCTTAGCATTGTGTTTTAACTTTTAAGCCTAAAATACATTGTTTTCGGTTTTTAATTGTTATGTTTGGTATTTTTCTAGGCAAAACAATCCAAAACAACATGACTAAGTTCAAAAAATGATGCATACATATCAATTTTTAATCCTTCTCACACTTCTCACGAAATATTGCCTTTGTACAGGAACCTCACCCTATATATATATATATATATATTTATATATAGGAATTCTAAAATGCAAACCAACTTGAGTTGAGCAAAACTCCAAAAACCCCATCTCATGGCTCATGTTGTTCCACGTTTACCTTTTCTAAAATTATGGGAAGGGCACTTTTGAAAATCACAAGAATCTGACTACCTAAAACCTTTTATCCTTTCCACTCTTTCTCTCTCATTTATATCTCTTCTTTATCTCTTTCTTTATCAGATCCTCTCTCTTTTTATCTCTACACCATCTACATTTTTATCTCCCCTCTCTCTATTTTGTTTATTTTTACACCACCAAAATCCTCAACAAAAACAAATGATTGTGCCCAAATCCAACCAAATTTATAAGCACACACACCCCTTTGCAGGTGCCGTCGATGTTTGGGATCGAAGAAGAAGAGGAGAATAGTGGTGAACTACAATGGCGATGGTGAAATTTGTTGGGTTAACTTGATTTTTTTTCTTATCCACCCAGATCTATACTTCGAGATCTAATATTTTTTTATATTTTCCACGTTCTTTGAATTAGTAGTTATAGATTTTTTTTATGTTTTTCTTCATTGTCATATTCTAAGTCTTTTATGTTTAGAGCATTTCTTAGTTTTTATGTTCAGATCATATCGTTTTTTTATATCAAAGTTTGTCTTTTTTTCATCTAAAAACATATGTGTTTTGTTGTTTGGTTTGATAATTTTGAATTTTTTAGTGAGATAAGTCTATGAAAACATATGTTTTGTTGTTGGGTTTATAATTTTATTATATGTTTCTAGTGAGATAACTCGTGAAAACATTGTTTTTTTGTTGTTGGGTTATAATTTACCACATGTTTTTAGTGAGATAAGTCGTAAAAACATATTTTTTTTCTTGTTTGGGATATAAATTTATCATATGTTTATGTTGTTTGGGTTACAAGTTACATCTTACTTTGAGGCTTTAAACATGTGTTTATCGTACATGTTACAAAAAAACATCTGTTTCTGGAGGCTTGAAATCTGATTAGTTTGTTAAAATTTGAATTTTC